>JAQGAF010000376.1:0-54685 GCA_034687865.1 Kryphioiulus occultus
TAATAGCCAAGAGCAGCTGATTTTGAACTGCTTTGCCACAGCATGGCGCCACCGCTCTCGATGACGTCAGTGATCACAGGTTTTGAGCAGTGTTGCGACCTCTTATTCAGTATAAGCTCTTTGCTCCTGTTAGGGGTGTACGTGTACTCCTGTTAGGGGTGTACGTGTACTCCTGTTAGGGGTGTACGTGTACTCCTGTTAGGGGTGTATTTGCACTGCTGAAAGAGAACATGGCTATCTCGTAAAATTAGCAGATTTTTTTTAGAAAACTTGCACTCTTTTAATAAAATTTAATCAAAAATTGAGCAACACTTAAGATTCAGTATATGATTCCCTACCGATTCGTAAAACCATTTTTATTAGAAGCGTGGGCTAAATTGAATAATTCATCACTTTTGGTTTAGTTTTACACATTTTTTTGAAAAAAAAATTCCCGTGATTATTAAGATTTCTAAACAGATTCTTAGGAAAACGCACATACAATAAATATTTCTGGCAACGTCATTCAAAAAGTTTTGCCAATAAATGACGCTTTCGTAATTAGGCCACTAATATTACAAGAGCTACCAATTTTCTAATAGAAATTTGCTAAAAATTTCATCATTTGTGATTTACAGGGTTCCCACTTTCTGGAAAATCAGGGAATGTCAGAGAATTCATGAAAATGTTAGGGAAATTAAGATACATGTAGTATCCTTTAGCCAATTGATTAGTCATTATCTTTTATAAAAATCTGGGATAAAATCCATAATTTTCTTATTTTATTTTCTAAATCTTATGTAAAATGTCAGAGAAATTGCTAAAAAGTTGTCAAGGAAGTGCAAATGTCTGGAAATGGCAGGGAAATTGGTATAGTTTGCATTAGCCAATTCAGTCATCATCTTTTATAAAAATTGGGATAAACTCCTTAATTTTTCATATTTTTAAAAAACAATCCCCTGTAAAATTTTAGGGAAATGACTGAAAAGTTGTGAGGGAATTCGTGAAAATTAGTGAAGATGTCATAGAATGTGAGGGAAATTGAGATACAGTAGTTGCATTAGCCAATTTAGTCATTATTCATTTGGGGATTTATGATAAAATCAGCATTTTTCTTATTAAAAAATGTAATATAAAATGTCAGGGAAATCGACTTGAGAATTTTAGTGGTAACCTTGGATTTAATTTCGAAACGATTATTAACGTTTCTTTAAAATTCTTAAACTTCACGACGACCTGTTATTGGTAATCCATTTTCCCATATAGCGCATGTCGCTCCCTTTATTGCTTATATTTTTCAAATAATTTTTAAACTATATAAGGTTGTTAAACCTCCAAATGTAACAATAAACCGAATTTGTACCCCACAAGGTTAAAAAATTAGCCCTTCGATAATTGCACTGCCAGTATCCTAATACTTGTAGCTGATCTACATGTATCATTTTATATTTTCTTCTTCAAATATATTCGTTTAATCGGAATACCAAGAATTATCCTTTTAGAATAAACGGATGTGGCCCAACATTGAGACATTCGGTTGTACATTTAGGTGTTTTTCTTATTCATGAGATGACCACTGCCGTGCCACAGCCGTTTCCGTTTTCATTTGATTATGCGGTCCATTTTAAAAGCAGAGTTGAATAATTTATATTCATTTCTCCTATAACTGAACGTGTTCTGTTGCGCAAATTGTATTCAAAATAAATTGAACTTCCGCACATGCACGCGAACGAGCATCTGCTTCAGATATGGATAAAGCAAATTGCTTTTATCGATGACATTTGCCAAAATGGGAATAAAACTTAAGTTTTTCGTAACGCCCACATCTGATAGGCACGGATAATTGGACGATCAGTTTAATACTCGTGTAATTGAAACGTCTAGTTCGCAATTCCCATGAAATTGTCTGGTTTAACTCGTTTCAGCTCTGTTATACTCAGGTGCAAGGTTCTATGGTATGATAGGCCCATGCAGTTTTCAGGAAATTAACAGACACTCAATTATCATGTATAACAAGACCACTGATAAAATAAACTTTAGCAATTGTTTGTATTTAAGCGGAACCACTATTTTGAAGGAAGAAATTGTGGCGGGAACTTATTTGTCTGTTGTGGCAAATCTGATCAAAATTTGTCTTTCTTAAATATTTAAAAAATGGAAAAGTCAGGGAAATAGGAAAAGTCGAAAAATTTTTATTAATTTTGAAAAAGTCAGGTATAAAAATTCAACAAATCATCTTTACATTTTACATACTGTAGCTTATGTAGTTATTTGGTTATCATAAAGTCAAGATATGATAAGCAGTTGTGTGGAAGACATAAATAATGAAATTGTCAATTAAAAAAAGTCATCTAAATTTGATGTTTCTTTATGAACTTTTATTTTCTCTACAGTTTATATATGGTAAGAAATAAATATACAAGTTGTAGCATTCTTTAAAGTTGTAGCATAACTTTAAAGTTACTGTTGGAGTTACGATTAACAAATTCTGGAAAAAGGTAGCTGTAGTCGTAATGTTTGTTATTTCATGTTATCACATCGAGTACCAGCAGGTGGCGCTGTAACCTTTACAGGGAAAGGCCAATATTTTAACTGTTTTCAGTTACACTATACCACATCACCAACCACTGTCAAACGCAATTTTAAAATAAAATTGAATTCAATAGAGATCCCTTTGAGCTCAAAAAACCTTTAGTGGTCTTACTTTCCAAAAATGCTGCCTCTTAACTCTTAACGGTTTTTATAAAATCAAATTTTATAGAGAGGGTAGGACTTTAGGATCACCCTGAACATTTTAATTTTCTACTTTTACACAGATTTTGTTTCCCATTTCTACTTTGCTGTTGTGATAGTTACTACTTATCCAATATAGCTTTTGAAGTAGGGATTGGAATTACCTGCAGGTTAGAGTCCGGTCCCAGGGGCTTCCATGGATTTTTTTTCTTAGATTTGACATTTTAGGGAAACAAATCCAATACCCTACTCCCCACTTTCAAGAGGGGAATGTTTTCCATGCAAAAGGAATTACCGGTGCATTTAATGATATGGTCCATGTCTGAAGTCGCGTACGAGTAGCCTATTCTTTCGTTTTGCGCAGTTATTTCGCTTTATTTCATATAGCGCAAGTTAATGTTTTAGTTTTTTTCTGCATACGATATATGCAATCCATTTTCATAACCTTTATTTGCTTTTTGTAAATGTCATTTCTTGAAAAGAATTTGCATGATCGATTTTTCATCTGTCAGGAAGACTATGGCGCATCGATGCTATGGTATAAGTTATAGTACTATGAAGTAGTGGAAAAATACCATTGGCCTCTTAACTATAATTGCTCGTTTGGATCGTGCAATTGATCCGAACAGGGTAATCTTTGCGCAGGCACGATTGCAGTGGCTAAAGTGGCTCCTGCACCTGGTCAAGTGGTCGATATACACACGGACCCACGAGCTTATCGGATATATAACCGAAGGTGGGCGAGGATAAGCCAGCTCAGTTTGGAATCAAGCAGTTTATTAATTGATTTCTTATTAAATTGAATTATTTATTCGCATTGTTTGTAACCACAACAAATGGGCGAATGATAATAAATATCAAGACCCGAGTACAATGGCGAGAGCTATGCGTACGTAAATGCTGACTAAATGCTGGTATTGTTGTGAAGGTTTGCGCTATTGTGAGCTCGCCCCATCCCCCACGTTTGATGTATGTTTGGGCTCGAGCCAACCCAAGAACGATTTCTGACCCACCCAACATGGTGACTACCAACCTGGAAAACATTGGAAATATGGAAACTTAAGTATTAAAATTGCATTTTGTGTTTGTTCGTTATAATTTTGAGAAGCGAGCACAGAAATGATTGACCCGATAATCAGTTCTATCATTCCTCTAAAATTCTGCGTTTGTGATTAAGTTTTTCTAAAAATGTTGACTGCGACACTCCTATGTTGATCTTACTCGATGCATTATTAGTGATTTTGTTTAAAAAAATTAATTGCGGCCTGTGTTGCTTTGTTATTAATATTTCTGAAAAAGTTTTCGAGAGATTACACATAAAATCCGTTATTTCGGGTAATTGTGTATTCAAGTTCCGTCTATGGAGTTAATTTATGTCAATGTTAATTTTTATCAAATTTTCTGGATTGTCCAAAATTGGCGATCTTGTTTATATAAACTGAAATTTCTTTCATTATTATTTCCAACCAAAAAACTACTAAAACTAATATTGTTTTTACTAGAGTTGTGGCACACATTTAATCATTAAAATATAATTTTTGGATCTGGAAAATTGAAATACGACCCTGGAAAACATAAATAACTTAGGGACTGGGAAATTCGTTTTCATAAATTAGTATAGTCACCATAACACAAGCACAAACTAAGTTCAATCGATGATAAACAATGTTGAAGGCTGCAAGATGACAAAAAAATTGGACGAATGACCTTTAAATTGAAAATAGCTAAACTGTTTCAATTTTTTTTGTCAAAACATAGTCGCCGTTATAAATGAAACATCTTGTGGAGTCGTGACAGTCAATCTAACGCCTTTCAAGCAGCCTCAGTGAATAATCAGGAGTTATGACTTCAGCGATGAGAAATGTCATTGATGAAATTAGTGAATGTTGATGGCACAGGAATCCTGCTTTGAACAGTTGGGGTGGGTTCACACCTTCGATCAGGTGGCTGAACTCCATGGACATTACACACTGCGTGGACGACATCTGGTGTAAATGAATTTCTGGTGGCAATTAAACATCTTTTGATGTCCTGCTAATAATATGTTGAGTGGTTAACTTAAGAAATTGCCATGGTTTGAAGGGTCAGGTAAATAAATACATTACGTGAATAGGTTGCTTTAATTTTTTGGAAATATTATCGATCATCTTTCCTACGTGCCTTAAGGAGCGCAGCATGAATAATTGTTGGGGTTTAACAGTCACTACGTTTACACATTAAGTTAAACCAAGAATCGTTGTTTAAGTTGCATTACCATTTGAGAATCTGCATTGGAGTGGTTTGATTCAAAACAGCCAATTCAAGTAACTCAAAAATCTAAGTCGCACTTGTCGTGTAAACAGCTTAAATCAATTTAACTTGAGACGAGCATGTGACTTCCTGTTTCCTGTGTTTGTTGTAACTTAAACCTGATTTCAGCGAAGCTCCCCATTCACATAAACCCACATGTTACTTCTACTAAGTGACTTGGTTTAAGCTTGATTTATTTAAATTAACTTTATGTCTGCAGCATAGTGTCTTGCGAAACTTACAGGTGCCTGTATACTGCCGGTGACAACGAATAGCAGCAGTTATTTCTGGAGTTAATTTCTGACAAAATTACACGCAAAATATGCTTTACGAATGGGGTCCATAAGCTCGCGAGAGCAAAAAATGACATCTTTATTTTTGCTAACCTCAAATGGAAAATGGGAATTCTTCAGTTAGGAATGCAAGCACCCAGCCACAACGGTATTTGCAGCACCTGTGACTTAATTTGTCACAAATGGAAATTATATCGCAGTTGCCTCATTTAAACGTTATGCCGCATTTAACACCAGTGTTTCGCAATGGACATTTAGTTTACCAAACTTTTGAAGCTTTACCAGACTTCTATTGGGTTCCGTGACACAAAAGACATGACAAAAATGGCTTAACGGGAGTCGCTGTTGTAGGTCCACTTTTTGAAAACCATATCTCAAGCACCCGTAACAAAACCTCGTCAAATCATATCACAAAAAAGTTTTGCTATTCATTTGAAAGTTTGAGACAAGTGAAGTTTCATCATCAACAAAGCAATTTTGCAACAAAGAAAGGCATATCCATAGCGGTATTTCAACTGTTTTTCCACCCAAATGACAACTGTTAGAAAGCGAGGGGAATATCTGTAGGAACTAATGTTTGTGTTTTTCATCCCTTTTCGCATATATGTACATGTAGATGGGGGTTGTTAAAACGGTTCGGGAACCCAGCCAATCCCTAATTAATTCTGAAATGTTATTTTTGTCTTTGGGGGCTTTTTTCGAGCCAATTGCCAAGAAGCCGAGCCATGCACGAGGTAGTCCTGTCTGTACCCAATGCAGTCACTCAGTTGCGAAGACTAAAAGGTTTGTGAGGGCAAACACTTAAAAGTTGAATAACCCCCCTTATTCTTCTTCTTTAAAACCAACGGAAGTTTAGAAAGAATAAAAGCTAACATATGGACGGGGGTGGAGGAAGATGAAACCGAGATTCTGGCAGTACATTGGGAACCATGGGATGGTGCGAGCCCGTTTAAAAAAGACGAAACAACAATGCAACACTGATTATCTTTGGGTGGTCAAAAGGCCAGTTAAATCAAGAGTGGGAAGGTCTTTTGCACGAATGCCATGTCCTGAAAAATGACTGGAAAATGAAGCTCTCTTTATCATTTTCGGACCCGTCCTTATTCTCCTCGTTATTCCTGCTGATTTAATTGACGCTCAACTTAATCACGACAACGATGTAAAAGTATTTATTCAGCTGCCAGATGAATTATTCATTAAGCTTCACCCCCCAAACTATAAAATATTCATCGAACATGCGCGGCGCTTTTTACACTCAGATCTGCATCTACATGTACATGTAGGACCATGCCATTAATTGCTGAGGCTAAACTGATACATCCTTTGATCCTTCATGTCGAGAAATTAACGCAATTGATGAGCTTGTCATAATAGCGTCACGGGGAATTAATTGCTGATCGCCATCTAGTTTCTGGTGTTTGTAGACCGTTTGATAAACCGAGAAAATGTACATTTTTAAAATACAAGGTGTTGAGTTAGTTACAAGAAATAAATTTAGGAAAAAAGGTATAACTACGTACTGAAGTTCTTTACTTCACGTATTTGGTTAACAGAGTTTGGTTAACATACATTTGTGAATTTGTGTGGGAACATTATTCCACATTTGCATTAGCAGCCAATTAATGTCTGTTTCTGGGAATAGATTTCCTCGAAATGTTTGTACATTCCTACCATGCATGGAAACAAGTTTCCAGAAACATATTGGGGGGAAAAAAACGAGCTTGAAATTTGTCCTCACTCACGTGTTCTTGCTAAAAATGTGCAAACTTTTTGAAGAATCTGTTTCTTGGAAGCATTTCCTAGTACATGTAGTGGATTAGGCTGATGAGTTGCCAGGTAGAGAGGATTCCCGACTTATTTTTACCAACTGTCCTTTCCATCGACTTATTTTTGTTGTTTTTAACAATTAAACACCAGTGATTTACGGTAAATGTTTCCCTGTGCTGCCCGGTCAGTGTACTCGCCGGCTTATTTTTGGTGTACATGTATTTTTATAAGTGCCTTGACATCAGCTGTCGAATCCTCTTTGATCTTTCACAATGCCGGCTTCTGCTTTTATTGGAGCTTCCGGAATTTCTTGGCTATTAAGGGTTAAATGCTTCGCAACAATTATGCGGCTTGCTACTGTATCATCTTGGACGCGTCAAGAGGGAATCATTAAGGGGCGTAAGATAACAAGCAGCACATTGCGATGATGCGTTGGCTAAGAAAGAAATCCTGTATACCGGTACATGGAGCAAAGCAAGTTTTCTCAGGTTGTTCAATTGCACGTTATAACCATATAGTTGAACCTGTCTAAAGTATATCCTCAGTAAAGTAATGTGGACCTTTCAATTTCCTCAAAGTGATATTTTCGATGAATATGATGCATATTGAATACTGGGTTAGTTTTAAGGAAATGTTGGCCATTGCCCATTGGCCACTTCATAATGGAATTGCTTGTAATGGATTTTCATTCGTGATTCCACTATCTATGGCTGGTAAACACTTGTTGTTTTTCCCAATTGAAAAAGAAACCCAGACGAACTATAGGGCCACGACGAGGGATGCTTGAAAAACCTCTTATCATTAATGATTCCAGTTCCATTTCAAAGTGATGAAAGCAAGAAGATGAAAAATCCATTCTCGAGATCCATTAGAAGAAATTAGTTTTTTTCTCCCCTCGTTCATAACGAAAACCGTCTATGGGTTTGTTCACGTAAAGGGAAAATAGCTTCTGATTAAAGGCTAAATCCATACAGTACCAACCATATTTGGGTTTCAAAATACAGTAGTATATGCACTCAATTGCAGTGTGATTTTCAAAAAATATAATGCGACAAAGCTTTTTTCTGAAAGCTTGAAAACAGGGTCACATAATTAAAACACAAGGTGTTAGAGATCATGGTGACTATCAGCCTGAAAAATCTGGAAACCTCAGAGAATTTTATATTCGAACTGGAAAACTTGGATAACTTAGGAAATTTGAATTGAAACCTGGAAATTTTCAGTATCCAAATTTTATTTTGTGTCTGATCGTTATATTTGTGAGGATCAGCACAAAAATGATTGGGCCTGATAATAAACTCTTACCATTTTCCTAAAATTCAGCATTCGTGATTAAATTTTGCGCTCTGAAGTTAATCTCACTTTATGCGTTATAGGTGATTTAGTTTAAAAAATGAAAATTGCCGTCAGTGTTGCCTTCGATAATAATATTTCTGAAAAACGTTTTCAAGAGATTGCCCTCTAAAATCCTATAATATTAACATTTTTGAAATTATTTGCGATCTAGTTTTTATAAAAATCTCTCAAAAATTTCTCCTAAAAATATCTTAAGGCAAATTACCTAAAATCCATTATTTCTTGTGGTTTTTCAAACAAATGTGCGCAAAATCCATGATTGGGTCATGTTTTCTTGGTAAAATTGAATTAAAACGTACCATTTGAGATTTAATTTTTCAAAAAAAAAATAGCTTGTAGTGTTTTCTTGTTATTATTATAAAATATAGTTTTAATGAAATTGTGGCACGCGTTTATTCATTAAAATGTAATTTTTGATCAATGAAAAATTCACAACATAACCTTGGAAAACTCCAGGGAACCAGGAAAAATAAGGACAACTTCGTTTTCAGAAATAAGTAGTCAGCATGTCAATGAAAAATATTATTGACATTTGGCACAAATGCCAATAGTAGCTGCGCAATGCACGTGCAATTCCCATTAGATTCTTATATTTCGGACACCCTGTACACCACTTCAAACTACATATTAAAATATTAACGACATTACAAAATGGGAAAGAGAATTTGTAAAAAAAAACCACTTGACGTCAGTAATTTCGTGATGGTTTCCAAGCGGATTCCTCACCGCAAGATTCTTTCACAGATACCATTTCCATGGAATCCATTTCAACATCATCTTAATAGCTTCGTATCCAGGGTGTATCACTCATTCACTTGCACTGGTTAGGGCTTTACACCGCTAGTTTCAGCACAGTTTATATAAAAATGATTAAAGGCAGTGAAGATGCAATCGGGAAGGCGTTGTCATGACAACTGGTTTCTATCCGATTTCGCATCGGCCTCAAATGGGCCAACTTCCCAGAGTGATGATTGGAATCAGTTTTAAACTTCAGATGGTCAGTTGGTCACTCTGCTCGCCTTCTTTATTTCTTGCTTAATAGATATGGTCAGCTACGGAGTGGCGACAATGGACGCGAAGCCAAACTCAGCACATTAGGCCGAGTGCTATCTCTGACCAATAAAGGGTGCTCAGAAGAGAAGAAAAGAAAATACTTTTTATTAGTATTGTGGGGATTCCAAATATAACAACTCAAAACTTATACTGCAGAGACGATGGAAAAGCTAATGGTCAGGGGAAAATGAACTTTTTAAACTGGAAAACCTGGAAAAGTCAGGGGATTTTTTTGTTGATGATGCTGTGCACGGGAAACCTGTTTCAGTTTCAACACATACCGACATTAATACTAATCGTGTAATGGGCGCAGTTCCGATGGATTAATGTTCTATTCTCATTACTGTCGGAATTTATACAAAAGGACAGTAAAGTAATAATACATATTATCAATAAACAGAACAGATAATAAGCTAATACACAGAATTTTCCCGAGTTTGAATTTGACGCTAATCACGTGCGAGCGTTGATTCGTTGAATAGTCACGTGCAGATGCGCGAGATTACTTTCTCTATATGGTTCTTTTTTGTTCAAGACCATTAACAGGTAACTACATGTATTACATGTTCATCGGCACTTAAAAAAACAATGAGTAGTTTGAATTGCATTATTATGATGTTTTTCAAATTCGGTTTAGCGGTTAGCGATGTCCACAAAGTCCTTGAAAATGTTGCTTTTATACATGGCAATATGTGATGCTCAAAAATCTGTTCCTTCTTTTGAAGGGATCAAAATGTGTCTTTGTTAATTTGATTAGGTTCTTGGAATCTACAATTCTAGATGTTTTTCGTCGATGAGTTCAGGAATGGTCAAAACTGAAATGAAACCTGAAACGTAGAATTTTATCGATTCCGTATGTTTCGCACTAGATGCATAATAACATCGCATATGTTGCGAGCAGAAATTAAACGGACCACTGAATTTTGAAGGCTTTTCAACAGGAAGGGCCTTTGAATTAACGTTGTGCGCTCTGTCCGCTGCACTGGCGTTTTATAATCTTCGATGAATTCGAGGAATGCTGAATAATCGATGGAAAAAACACGACTAATTTGAAACACGTGGAATTATCTCTTCGATAGAAAAGATTATTTATTATTAAAAGTTTATTTATAGGGATTTTTAATGATAAACGCATCTGTGATATGCCAGTCCTAGCTTAGAGTAGGGATTTTTAATGTCGTCACTGCCTAATGAAAATGTATGGCCGACCATATTATTAGGTGATGTATGCACCGTTTGTTTTTGTTTCGAGCGTGTATACTTTTTAAATATAATTTTCAGGTTAAACTCGTGTTTATTTTTGCTAACGAATTGAAGCGTTGCAGACCGATTGGAGTCGCCTTAGGGACGAGCCATTATTTTGCTAGAAATAATAACATTTACAATGCAAATCCCAGGGTAAACTTGGGTCTGCCAGCAGGTTTCGTGCAACAGGCGCACATTTTCATCTAATCACGCAAATTAAACAGTCGGGACTCTTTTGACATGGGCGACGAACTAGAACTGTTTATGCCTGCCTGCATGGCACCAGCGGCAATTATGTGTGAAACACGTGCTTTCCACTAACTTTTCCGAACGATGCACGCGATGTGACCGAAATTCAGCCAGTTTCTACACTAGAAATAAGGCTGATAGAAGTAATTCTGTTCAGGAAGATGATGAAAATGACATGACTAGAAATTCGACCATTGTGTTAACGTATTGCGTAATGATATCAGGCACTTTAGTGATTAAACTTTGTGTACGTTCGCCTTAAGTTTTTCTAAATCCAAGATCTACAGAATCCAACTCCAATTTGTCTATCAATTTACAAAAGAGTAGCGATGGATACGACATGTATATATACACTTGTGGTTTACTCCCATAGTCCCATCTACGTGTACGTGTGCTAGCAAGCTATACACTGTATTTGGCGACTGTCTACAGTCAGAAAACATTTTTCAAGACAGAAATAAAACTGACTACAAAACTATTACTATCAATCATCATTGGTAAACCAAAATTAAACACTCGGTACTAGGAGTTTTTTTAAAATTAAGCAACCTGTATGATGCTCATGTCAGGGAATTAAAGTCTAGGGCGAAAGATCCGGCAATTTGAAATTAGACGCAAGTTTTCAGATAAAATCAGTGAATTTGAAATGAGTTGGCTGAACTTTTCCTTCTGGGTGTTTGCATTAATGTGAATTGGATTAGATCTCATAACATATTTTTGCATTTTTAGAAAAATCTGGGTTGATTAAATGAGAATGTACATGTATCGTGTAAGTCAATTGAGTGTTTCGTTAGCAATGTACTTCTTATAAATTTGGTATTTTATATTTCACATTCCATATCAGCTTCGTTCAAAAAAGATCAGGGGAATTTAAAGTTACATAACCTGTAAATCAGGTAAATATCAGGAAAATAAAAAAACTGCATAAGTCTGACAGCCATGATTCCTGTTGACAAACTACAAACAATAAAATTGGTAATTTACACTAATGCATTTCCATGAATACAGTATCTTATTTTTCTTACTCGCATCAGTATGCCTAATTTATATACTTAGGCTACATCATTAGGTCCAAGTGCGCCGAACTCGTTGCAATGCGAAGGCGATATACATGTATAGCTAATTGCAAAATCAGTATAGTCAAGCAGTTACACGTTTGAAAATGACCACAAAGATCATGGGGATAACGCCAAAATGGATTTTACGCGTTTTCGCCATTATAACAGGCTTCCGTGCAACATGTGCTTTTCATGCCAGAAAATTCAGCGAAAAGTGGACACGCATTATAACTCGTGTTTTGCATGGTTATCTTCGTATCCTTTAACACCTCTCGCGGCATCTTGGTGTAGTAGTCAATTTCTGAGTTGAGCTGGCGCCGTATCACAGCACTTGATGTTGCTTATGCCAATTAAACGAAGATCCGAATGCATTCAACAGTAATCACACATTCGCAGAACTGGCGTCTAACGCTGTTAGAAGGATCTCAGAGAATGGTATTTTTCAGTTTAAATATTATTAACGCAACCCAATTAACGCGGGCCTTAATCGTTCGTAAAGGATGCGAAATGCGAGGCAATTTCTTCCGCGCAATTTCTACATTTGTGTTTCGGAGCGAAATTGGTTGTCGTATTTGGTTTGGTGAACCCGCATGACCCTAACCCTGAAGACCTCCAGCATAATCGTGTAGATTTAATAAACGCCAGAATTGGCATAGTTTTGGTCCTTTGGCCAGTCGGTTCTTCCCGAGGTGAAAACCAACCGACGCGTTTCACTACGTAACATGTAAATTGTATCGAAATGTTGGCCATGCAGTCGAAGTTACACGAATTTTATGAATCATAAAGCACATTAATTTTATATTGCTGAAATATGCATAACGTATTATCGTGCTCGCGTGCAATTCAGCGAAACTGTTCTAATTAAACTCATTCCTTCCGTAAGATAAATCATGTAAAACGCATAAAATAAGTTGGCTCAGTCATTAAAATGTTTCGTACTCATGGAGGCGAATGCGAAAAGCGCATTTTTGCGTGATGTATGAAATAAGATACAAACGGCGATGCTTCGGGGCCTTTGTTATACGCTGTTACTGCAATGCTACAGACTGGAAACAATCCGATACAAGTAGTCGGAAACGACAGATGGATTCAAAATAAACGTATGGAAATCACAGTGCAATATAGGCCGTTTATGTATTTTTGCGCAAAACGTAAAATATCTACTGTAGATCTGCGTTTTAAGCCTCTTTTAGACTTGTGCTTCGCGAAGATAAGTTGTGAGACCATTATTTGACCATTGGATGTAACGCTTTTTATTGTATGAATTGATATCAGATTGTCTTTTAATTTAGTTCTGCGTGCATAGAATGCTATATACCGATAGAATTCTTAAGTATATAATATACATGTTCAAGGTGATCATACATGTTATGCCTTGTATATACATGTTATATATGTTATCATACCCTCATTACAACTTTTTTAAATTGTTATTCACGAGGACAAAATTTGTGAGAAAGGTAGAACTCAGAAAGCTTTTATTTCATGTAATTGAGTCATGGAAGTCCAGCAGGCGGCGCTGTAACCGCCAAAATCAAAACTGACATCTACACTCTAAAAAAAAAGTGCTTCACTTGTCGCAAATACTACACATTTTTAGGTGTTTATAAGCACCCATGAAATAAGATTGCCTATAGGAAATATGATCTAAAGGTGTTTATAAGCACCCATAACCACCCACAAGCACCTTATTTATTAGGTGCTTAAAAACACCTTATAAACACCTAAAAGCAATTCGCAGGTGTACTACACCATTTTAGGTGTTTATAAGCACCCATGATGGTGAAATAAGGTGCTTTTCATCATCATGGGTGCTTATAAACAATTAAAAAGGTGTAGTATTTGTGACAAGTGAAGCACCTTTTTTTAAACAGTGTATGCAGAAAAACATAAAGGTGTTTTCTGGTAAACATTGTATCGTGATACCAAATCGCCAGTCAGTTTTAAACCTGCTCAGTAAAATATACTACGCGTGTCATAGTGTTGCATTTTCAGTAGTCAAGAAAATTGTTTTAAAAACACTGAAGTTATGGAAGTTGAAAATTCAATTTCTGAGGGAACCCTGATGTACTTCTTTGGATAATCGCACGGTTCGCACAGTGTAAGAAATTCGCAAAATTCAAACCGGATAACCAAAATCCGGAAGTAAAGTGGTCGGTCAGCTAACTTTTTTATAAGAACAGTTCACGGTGCATTACCTTTTGATTTATTATTGGTCCGAATACTGAAATGTAATAGTTACAGTCTAGTTTTCTCAGGTGTGCTAGAGTAGCGGCACCTCGATGTAAAACCTACTATAAACCAAATCTTCCATCTTTATGGCATTTTGAAATTTGGTGAAATGAAAAGTTGAAACATGAATTCGAGATCGCTTCTTAGGAGCCTAATAAATAATATTTTATCGCTCATTCGATGTCCTTATGAACGAAATTTTAAAAAAAATGCCAAAACGCAGAAAAATGGGTAGTTAGCAGTCGTGTTGTCCACGCCAGCCGTGTCCAGCAGCGTCCACTAGAGTGACCAGCATCGTGTTTCGTCCCCGATTGTTCGTTTTAAATCTTTTCAAGAATTTTGACAGCTTGGTCTTGTTTCGGGACGTGTACTTTCGTATTTGAAATACGGCTTTTACGAGCATGGTTGGAATTTATAGCGAACTTTAGAGAGCTCATTATTCTTGGGACGTTGTCACATAAATAGGCAGAAAATGACAATTGCGCAACGAGTAGTTAACATGCGAGGGGAAAAAGATGCAAATATGAAAAATTCAGATCGAAATGCTCTGGCCAACGACGTGCACGAATGATATACGAACAATAAACAATTTGAAATCATTTGCCAAAAAGACGAACAACAAAACGAGCATTGAGAAATAAAAAAAAATGCACTGGGGTGAAAAGGCCACCCCATGAATAATCTATCTAGAAGCCGACTCTGTCAATGCCACGACATAATAACGTCAATAAATGGGATAATTTACGATGCTGGTCTGAGTTTGCCGACAAATACTCGAGGATATACCATTAAAAAAAATGTTGAAAATCCATTAAAGGGGGATGGGGACATTGCTCGATTTCCAACATTTTTTCGAAAGAGTAAAACGAGAAATATTTCACAGTCGATTTCTGTATATTTCGCCAATCCTTCGTTACTTGCTTCAACTCAACCTATTCGCCCTTTTTTATGTATTGAAAGCTGTCTGAATTTAAGAACGACCTGCATAATGCGATAATAACAGTTTCGGTTGAGATGGGAATGATGAAAATTGGGAGAAACGAGAAATAAATGCGCCGACTTCCTGAATGTTTTAAAAGCTGCTCAACGATGTTCCTAATTTATGGCAGTGTATTCGGCACAAGGCGAATTTATGAACCACATAAAAATTCAACTTTTGCTTAATCACTGCTACTAATAATGGTGCGTGGATTCATAGTGGGGACGTAACGTGGAAGCAGGAAGATATCCTGAACAAGGTTGGCCCAATTGAGTCAGTTTAAGGTCTGGATGAGTGCTGAAATTACGGGTGCCAAACAAATCAAAAACACGAAGAAATCGTTTTATAAAAATAACGTCATAGTGGTTTTTGCGAGCCAGATCTGTTCTGCTTGACACGCGACTTTCCTGAGGGAAAAGTCTGTAAGTAGATTATTATTGCAATTACATGTACCTCGTGTTGCCTTTGGCGTCATCTTCACGGTTAATCGATTACTATATACTTAAACGATTATGATTGGTAACAAGTTTCGATTTGAAATTGTATGGTTGCGATAAGGGGAAAATTTATGTATGACAAAAAGTGGGTATTAACCGTATTATGCTGATTAGTGTTTCAGGAACCTTAATTAATAACGATGAAAATATTCATGGAAAAATCAGGGCACTTAAATATTTTTGGAAAAATGAATGATCGATAATACATTGTAAGGAACTTTGCTTAAGAATTTGTTGAAAACTTAAATAGATTAGAAATGGTGAATTTTAGGTCATCGTTCTATAAACATTGGTTGGGGCTTGGAATGTTATTACTTAGTAAAATCCACAGCCGAAACCTTTTGAAGAATGCAACCTTAGAAATGTTAATAACGAATCCTCAAAAGATCCTCAAAAATGCCTAGACTCTCTATAGAGAGTTTTTGTTATTTTTTTATTTTTTTTTACAACATTCCAATAATTAGAAAAATACTAGAAAAACGCCATAGGCGAAATTAGAAATAAAAAACTAGAGGTAAAAATGATTGATCTTAATAAGGAAGGGTCAAATGATTTTTTTTTCTTAATTATAAACAGGATCCCCACGTAATGTATGTACATGTATTTATAGAGAATTTTGAAGAAATTCTTAGAAAGCTCGATAATGACAATTCATTAACAAATTCACATAAACTTTTACTAATCCCAAACTTCAAATTTTCAACTCTACTTAAAACTTTTTACAAATTTACAACTTTCAAATTGAAACTACATGTAGGCGATCTCCCATCGTTTTCGATATATTTGTCTTATATATAGACTTTTCGCGCACCCTGTACAGCCAAACATGGGGAACTCCATGCATGCACCTTATTAAATACTATTCAATGGATCAACTAATAGAAATGTACGCGATGTTAGATCATTGATATCTACAAATCCGTCAATAAAATCTGTTTCTTGTATGACTGTTTGCAATGCTTGCCATAGCAGCGATGTCAGACATTTACATGCATTGCTTAGTTACCATATTGACGATGGTTGATCTCATCTACATGTAGTTGGGAATTAGGTTTTCAGTGAGGGGGAGGTTTTCAAAATTCAATTTGAGGGACTTAAAAATAGACATGGAATTCGAGAGGCCTTCGTCCCTAGCCGACTCCCAGGGTTTTGACGGTAACAAACAAAACAATTAAGGTTAACGGACATGCCAGTGTTTAACAGAAACCAATTGAGTATCGTCCTGGGGACCCTCTAAATTGTTCCACTTGGGTTAATTGGGGGAATATAGGGTCCAAGCTAGGTCCAATTTAAGCCGCACCATCTGAAGATCATTCCCAATATACGAGCAATTTTGTTGTAACGAAAATGGCACGGTTTTCGGAAAATATTGCAAGTGCACTCGTGGATAATTGGTTTACAGTGAGATGAGAAGTTTCGAGAGTTTTCAAACTGAACTCGAGATAAGTGGCGACGATTATTAGCTTTCATAGCCCATTTCAGAAAACCACTCGTAAATCGTTCTCTAATTATTTCTTTTAATACTAACATTCACTTTCTGAATATGCAGTTGAAATGTACAGGGTTCCTACACACCTGGAAAACGGTCAGGAAAAATAATTTATTTTTAAAAAAGTCAGGAAAATTCAACGCATCAGCATTACATATTACAATGTTACATTTACATTGTGTCAAGAGCTGGGCACAATCAGGCCTTCATCTGCATTCATGTAAATGGGAAATTCCGATTTTGTGTGCCATGCACTGTTCGATATAAAATTAAAGGCGCCTTCACACTGTCAAAGCATGCCTTGAAAATGTATGCTTACAGATTGTATGACGTCATTTGTCACGTCTGTACGACTAAAACTACGATAATAGGCGTGTCTTGCAATCAAGTTCCCTCAACTTTAGACATTTATTTTACGATATATTATCCCAGAAGGGCAAGAATGCATTTCGAACATCACATTCCAAGATGGCGTTGTCTATTCAGGAATGGCTGGGATGTTTAAGTCCAACATCTGCCGCATAACCTTCTGATTGGCCAGGTAGTTTTCCAAGGATCCTATTGGCGGTCATAGGACATACAGTATGTTTTTTAAAATGTAAATGGTAATACACGTTTTATTGATTCGTAAACCGGACATTGTTTTAGTTTTAACACATGGTTTAACAGCTAGTGTGAAGGCGCCATAACTTTCATTCGTAATACCAAACTGTTGAATGAAAGCGAAGACTTTTGAGCTGATGAAGTCATTAGACGCTAAGAAAAAGATACAAGTCATTGGATAACTAAGAAAATGATCAAGTCATTAGATAATAAGAAAATGAAAGCTTGCAATTGAAGCAAGCACTTCTGTGAAGTTAATCTAAATTTAATTAGCTGTTTCCTTATGATTTTTGGGTGTCCAATTTCCAGTTTATACTAGTATAGAATAAGTAATACATTGTCAGGTGGTTAGGGATATGTTTTTAAACTGGAAAAACAAGTGAAGTTCAGAATTTCATTTCTTGGGGAACCCTGCTTTACATGTAGATAGATAACGTGCATTTTTGGCTAAGGTAGGCTGGGCGATGACTATAAAACTATGAAGTTTGACTTTTGCATCTTTAATCTTGCAGTTTGGATTCATCTATTGATGATGTGACTTCAACTTACATGTATATTAACAGTTCAGTTTTCGACCAATTTCTCAATACCAGTTCAGCCTTATGCATGTTAGCTGAATATCTAGAAAAGTTTGTTTCATTTTTGGGCGTGTATAGTCACTATGGTGAGTGCTATACTGTAGGCACGCGTTCGTTTAAAATCATTCTTGTTTATTTGCCAAGAAAAGCTAAGCTCTTTGTATTTTCAATCTCTTCCCACGAGCTATCTTCCTCGGATCTTTTCAGTTATATTACCATCCGCCAACGCCTATTAGAAAATAAGCTAGAAGAGGAAGACTTTCAAATCCCAGTTGCATTACCAACGACAAAAGGACGAAGAAAATTGTTGTCGTTTGCCCAAAAGCCTGACTGGCTGTCTTATACTTGTACTCTACAGTACACAGTAGCTGCATTTTGCAACTGGCCCCAATTGCGTTGCGGTCGTCTTCATTCAATATTTGACCTGGGAAACCGACCTTTCTCATTCTCGCTCACAGGTTTCCTTGACCAACCATTCACTTTAATGATTCTTCGTTATTTCGCCCCTTTTTGGAGGAACTGCTGAATTTTGACGTTTGATTTTTAATGCTTTCGAATGTGCCAGAAGAGCTGATGTGCTCTGTATTGCTCTGTATTACACTGTATTGCAATAGCTAAATTAGAAATGAGCCTAAAGGTTGAGTGGATGAGACACTAAAATTTTAAGCTCATTTTTTCCATTCAGATTGGCAACGTGTATTCCACCCTACAGGAAAACACGACCATAAAATAGGACAGGCTCGAAATTCACGAAATAAATTTAACGCCCCAGAGTTTCAAAAATGTCAACTGTTTGACTGAACTCCCTTCGTCATTATTACTAATAGCGTGTTGTCACGTAAAATGTGCTAGATGGCGCCTCGATCGAGTGTCATAGTTGTACGTAATACCTCTTAATGTCTCGAGACTGGTCGTCCCCAGACATGGAAAACCCGGAAAAGTCAGGAAAATTGAAAAAACCTGGGAAAAATCATTTTCATTGAAAAAGTCAAAAAAGTTCAACGAGTCAGTAATACATTTTACATAGATATTTATTGATTAACACAAAAGTCAACAATGCGGAAGAAATTCATGATGAAATTATCAATTTAAAAAAACTAATGTAAATTTGCTGTTTCCTGATGAAAATTTATGTTCTTTCTCCAGTTTTTATAAGCAATAAACAAGGGAACCCTTACATTTGCATATTTCATATTTTTGCATTTGTAGTGGTTAGGGTGGTCAGGGAAATACGGAGAAGTTAAAAAAATTTATTTCTGGAGGATAGCCTACCTGTGTAATGTATCATTACAAAGATTAATTTGTTTAGAAATTGTTAAGCGTTACGATAATCAAATTCTGGAAAAAGGTAGAACTCCACAATTTCTTTTATTGTAACTCTTTTTAAGTTTTTTTTAAATTTGTAAAGAGGTTACGGCGTTATCATCACCATGTGTTTCTTTGATTTCATATCATATGCGTTCATCACTAAGAAACATAGGGAAATTTGTAGTTAACATGACCTGAAAATCAGGGAAATGTCAGAGAAATAAAAAAGTGCAAGTTTGCGCACCCTAAATATGCATTTAGTTTTTGTAACTAACTTGGACAAATCAATTTTCTCAATATTTTCCGTTATTTTGATGGCTGCAGCCTAGATATGAACTGATAAATAAATTGAATTGAACTAAGCTAAACTGTTGTTATTTTCCCTTTTCAATAAGTTTTTTTCTCTGCCCCAAATACATGCCCTAGTTAAATTTATGCTTCGAAAACAATCTTCAGATAGATCGATTCCCACAACAACGGGTACATGTATATTGCAGATGACATTTTAAAACTCCTCACCCTCAAATCTAGCTTCTAATGACTGATCACGCTAATGACTAATGTGGCGAGGTTACGTTACAACCAATCACTGGGATTAGATTTCACGCATTTGCTTTTAACGGAATAAATCCTAACCAAGGAGAAAATTTCTTTGTGGGACTGCATGTAAGACGAATTTTAAAGAAGGGTGGAATTTTTCTCATTTCTTGCGAGTACCAGCTTGTATACACGCACTCGGAATCGTGATGCAATTTTATTCGTTTTCCTTCAGCATTTTTTTTTTCATTTTCATTTATTACTAGTTTTGTAAGTGCCATTAAGGCCCATGCAAATCAATGCGACATGGGGTTGGGATAGCATTCCTTTCGAAATCGATAAGCACTGGATGGTAGTGCGTAAAATAAAAAATCACTCGAAATGAATACATGTATAATTATTAAAAAAAGTTTTTTTTTCAATTAAATAGTCGAGACATTGACGGACGTTTATGCTCTATAGGAAGCCAGCTAGGATGGGTACATTGAATCCTAGCTTCTCCCCTACCGATGAAATTTTTTTCTAAGCGTAAATGTCTCCTATTTAGATTACTATTTGGTACGAGGCATGCCAACAGCTGATTTTTTGTGCTCTCTGTCTAGCGAACGTATGGTATTTTTAACTTGTCGAGCATGAGTTTCCAAGGAAATTTCTGAAGTTGGCCCAGAAACAGTATTTGTTGGAAGCCAGCCGTATCAAAGTGAAAGCAGGTCTTGTTTTATATGGGAAGGGCCGAGGGAAACGAACTTGGTGAAGAAGGGATTGAATGTTTACGTTATACATGTATATATCCTGTACGTGTATGTATGAAGCCAAATGGCAAATCCAGTCCAGAAAATACTGTGCATGCATGTAGTAGCTGGCTGTCACATTTTAGACCGAAAATTGGTTGACAAGAGACACGCGCCACTTGTTCGCATGATGGAGGACTTTTGATGCAACTTAATTTGCCGTCTGTAATAGGCTCCGAAATTCGGACCAGAGATATGTGAGTTTTTATTAGGGAACCCCTTGATGGACCTCTTCTGTTTTCCTTCTTGTGGACATTGACAAGCGGACTTAGCTTTTTGATGCAGGCATTGATTTCGGAAAAAAGGAAAGGAAGGGACTGTCTGAAAGTGACGACATGTAGTCTGGAAATCCAATGTTGTGGTGTTGATACTTAGTCGACTCGCACATTTGTGAGCTTTGACATGTTTTCTAAATTAATAGTTGGATGCATTGATAGAAAATAAATAGGTGGTAATGGCAGAAAACTTGTGCAACATTAATGACCAACGAAAACTAGCGTAAAAAGTCAATGATGCAGGACTGGTTCGCATATTCAGATGAAAATAGTTGTTTTTGAAGGGTATTTGGACGCGTGTTATACAGGGTGATCAAAAGTCCTACCTTCATTAAAAAATAATTTTGAAAAGAACTGATAGTTACAAGGACCACATTTTGAAATGGTAGACCTCGTAAAGTTTGTAGCATCTGGTTTACAGTGAGTGTCAACAGGCGTCGCTGTAACTGCTAGAATCGAAAGTGGCGTCTATGCAGAGAAAGGCTCATTGTGTTTTCTGGTACATTTTGTCATTGTGCCAAATTACCAATCAGTGTTAAAGCGCAATTTGAAAAGAAAATTGGATTCAAAAGAGATGCCTGCAGTAGAAAATTACTCGAGGTTGTTCGCAGTCCGTACTCCCTTCAGTAAATGCACTTAATTGGCGATTTGGTCACATGATACTAGTGGCCGTCTTGAGGATTTTCCAATTCTTATGTAATTTTCGGTTCGAACGAATGCAGCGCCGCCTACTGGCACTCCATGTGAACCAAATGCATAACAAAAACTAGGTGTTCTACCTTTTCCAGTATTTGTTTATTGTAACACATTTTTTAAATAAAATTTTGTAATGAGGGAATGACTTTATGATCATTCTACATGTATATATTACTTAGTAAGAAGCATATACGGTATATACTATCCTAGTCTACTTTACGCGATATTTAAGGCATGCATAGATAACTCAATAAGATATAAAGTTAATTTTTTTAACTTTTTATAATGAGGGGAGGACAAGATCACACTGAACCATATATTACTTACTAAGAAGTCTATATACAGTAGACTAGTCTGCGATAGTTAAGGTATAAAGAACTCGATTAAAAGTCAATCTGATATCAAGTTATAGATTTTTTGTATTAATTTGAGGCAAGGACTTTATGGCCACCCTGTACAATGGTGAATCTTATTGGGTGGTAATTGCAACTTCGGGTTTTTGTTTAGATAATTCCAATGAGGCAGTTAAATGATGTCATTTTTATTCGATGTTGTAAACTTAAATGCAGGTCAGGACAAGGTTAAAACACTTCTTGTGTGGTTTTCAGCTTTGTTAGTTTAATTTGAGAAAGACGTTGCTTCGCTTCCATTGGTTTTCATACTGCCATAACTGGTAGCGAGTCAGCTGTCTTGTCTGGGGATCATTCAGATGAGAATTCAAAAAAAAATGTGTATATTTTTAGAAGATGAATTTAGTTTTTGTAGAGGGGTAGCTGACATTTCATTCGTTATGAGTTTCCGCTCCGGAAAATTCTGGATTTCTAATTTTATTTATGCTTTAAGTGGAATTATATTAACTTCAGACTCTAAAAATGACTTTAAGATAAGATTAAGAAATCACGAATCTATTCGCGGTTGTATGCAGTAGTTTCTCAAAATACAGCATGCCTACTTTCATGTAATTTTCTGCTTTCATACATGTACTGTATTTGGAAACGGGAATTTGTGAAATAACACATACTTAAGGGCCAGTAAGGGCCAAATTAAGGTGTTCCAAATGTTATTAATTGGAACTGGGGTCCGGTCCTCCCTAGTTTTCCCCTTACACTTCCTATACCTACACACAATCTACCGTTACTCTTACTAACCACCACTAGCCATAGGGTTGATTTCCCGCCATGCTATTTGTTCTTCTTCCTCTTCATATACTTAAGATGAGCATAGGTTGTAATGGCCACTTGGTATTCACTAAGTAGTGAATTGTATTGAAGTGAGTAGGTGTTGAATTGAATCGTTAGGACATGGTTCCAAAGCATGTCCTAATGATTCAATGTAACTCAACTAGTGTTCCCAATTTCAAAAATATCACATGAGTGAAAAAGATTTGAAGACAATGCCATCTTTAAGGATGAACTGTCAACTATACATGTAGATTATTTGTTCAAGTTTGAGAAATTGAACATAGGTTTATCCGCCAATTGATTAACTATGCAACTAAGTTCAAGCTATTTAAGGATTTCACAGAGGGCAGCTCCAAATTAAATGATAAGCGATTGTCTTTATTCTTATTATTTCTTTATGTCTTATGGCGAGTTGTACGGAATGAAAGAAACTCGTAACAATGAAACGCGTGACAATGAGACCGAAACATTTGTCAATAATAACAAATGCATTCATTATTCTTAAGCTATAAGTAAACTTTATTATGATAATAGTCGCTCTTTTTACGTCAGAAGGTAGTGTAACCTAAATTGCATCACATTTGCATTCTGTTTGTAAAGTTAAACTTAATGTATATGCCAAATAATCAATCAAAAAGTTATTGACAACGGCCTTATTTTGTAAAATGTTTCTACGAAGGGTCTGGGGGTAGGGGGATGGGATGAAACGTCAATTATAGATAATGATCGATTATTATGTACAAAAAGTTGTTTTCTTGGCCGATTAACTTAAACTTTGATAGCTTGGTACATTTGAATGTATTACATTCATTTTAAATTTATTGTTTTCGTTGACGGTTTTTTCGGAAGTAATTTACCATTTTTTAATTGCATTATTGTCTACATCTAAACAATTAACTTTTTAAAACTAATCTTTAAAAGACAGTGATTTCATAGCCAAACTTACCGAGTAAATATGAATACGAAATAGACATTTTAAAGTAGTCTTCAGCAATTTATGCTGACATACTTGCTAAATATTCTAAAGGAATATTGGGGACATTTTCTTAGGTAACGGTAAAGCCAGCTTTGGTGTTTTAATGCGAATTTAAAACCATCTACTTACCCACCAGGGAGGGGATTAATAAACTTTAATAAAGGCAACCATGTGCTTTGCCGCACACATTTCCAATAGCACTCCATCGAATCTGAACCCAATATTGTCTGGCTTATCTCAGAAGCCCTTTTACTTCCCCTGAAATGATAATTAAAAAGTTAAGCAGACATTGTAGTGTAATGAAGTTTATACCTCAAAAAGCAAGGTACAGTGTAGCTAGAAGTACGGCTGTCAAGGAGGATGAAGACGTGTTTTTACATTCATAAACTGCGATGGGGTTTCTGAAAGAGGAAAACACGCAATGGCTTAATACTGAAAACTGAATAAAAATACACGTTGCATGCAGGCACGTATAAATGTGGAAATCTCGCCCAACAGAAACATGATGGTGAGAGAGAAAAAAAGGCCTTTTTTGTGTTATTTATTAGCATTTTTTCCTTATAAAGGAAAAGGTTGCAAAGGTTAGTTAATCAACATTTTTTCGGTCAGGCGTGTCAGCTTTTTTAAAAGCTTTTATGAACGTTTTGCATTTTGTAGGGGACTGCCTTATTTAAAATGCCAAGGATACGTCCATATTATGCTATATTTTTAAGGGGTCTATTGTCCTATGAGAAGGAAAAGATCTATCTGGGCCTACAAGTCATGTTAAGTATACTGTTCATGTAACTCCCAAATATATTCTTGCGGAACCTTCTAAATACGTGCATATGTAAAACAATTGTCCATTTCATTATATTTTAACTTAGATTGCTGTAATAGTAAGCGTAATTTATTGTATACTTTTTGCAATGTTTGCAATCAGTTTAATTTTACCATTCCAACTACGTTGGCATTTTTGAAACAAAGCGTATATTTACATTAACCTATGGAACCCCGCTATAATTAAAACCATTTTAATCTGTTCGTTTTTTTGAAATAGCGATGTAATGTATGTAATTACACGTACATGTACCTGTTATACCTCGTTCAGACAGGAAACGCAACTAGTTCGAAAACCAACATTTTGACTTACCAAACTAATATATAAACCGAAGAAAACTTATCAAATCATCGATCATACTACTTGCCCGTCCTTACTCGACAAATTAGCCCTACGCCAAATGTACTAGTAGTACCAGACAAAATGTCGTCTCAATTGTTGAAGAAATTTACGTGAAACAGTATATTGGCAACACTGCGTGACGTCAAACCGAACGAGTTTGAAACCTCATCCCTTGTTCCAGGAACGAGGGATGTTGATCACTCGTTATGATCGAGTTTCACCCATCCTGACAGAGTACAGACTGCACATTCTAAACGAGTTTCGGTGAGTAATCTCGTTTGAAACGTCCTGTCTGAACGAGGCTTTAGGGCCTCTAACCCCCCTAAAAAACAAGGAGGTTACTCTGCTAAAACGAAACCCCTGAAATCAAACAACGCATGCAAATCACGTCCTAGTGAGATGAGAGCCATCTGCCATGCAGCGCTCATTGTCGTCCATACGTATACGGCAGCTGCCATCTTATTCTTTTCTTCCCCCCACTGAACCTGAACCCCAACACCCCAAATAATGGCCCCTGTCATATGGCGAGCAGCTGACGCTGGCGCCGCCCTATAGAGCCAGACAACAAATGAGCAATTCACCGTCACCCGGGGTGCTAATCCCACGGGGTCAGCCGGGGGTCACCCGACACGCGTGAGGATCGAGCGTTGCCCAGGTTTCAACCGGTGTTCAATCCCAGCCACCGACGAGACGCGACTGCACATTCACCAATAAATACATGATGGAAAATGTTGAGAGACTTAGTCATTAGTGGACAATGTCAAGAGCAAAACAACTAGGGAATTTTCGCTTAGACACGGTTTTCCAAAATCCGAGGCAAAACTTCAGTTACCTAACACTCAAAACATACCAAAGAAAAAACAAGATAATTAAAAAACGTGGTTACGTAGAGAGCGACACCTACATATGAGAAATATGCACAGGTAATCTAGTTTTCCATTACTGAGTGGGAAACACAGCCATTACCCAGTTTGTAAAACTAGATTTTAGTTCGGTGTGCATTGAGTATTAGGAAGTATCGCACACCGTAGAAAGTTAGCAGTTAACTAAGGGTAACCATGTAAGTTAACCTAGCTAACAGGCAGGGTTAACCTAAGGTGAGGACATTACCACCATCACATCCATTTGATGACTATGAAGATGTACAATTCAACGTACATTTTAGGTTAAATAAATAAAAAACATTTTTAACTCTTTGTTATACATGTAGGTAACCCCATGGTATCTAACCTTTTATTTAAGTTTCAATGGTACAGCCGAGCCTTATAGGATGGAGAAAGTAGACCGAAACAAAAATGGTGAATGAACTGATTTTAATGAAGACACCGAACTAAAATCTTGTTTTAGAAACTGGCCGGGCAATGGAAAAACAGAGTACGTATGGATATTACATATGGATAACCACGTTTTTTAATTATAGCGTTTTTCCTTAGGTGTGTATTGAGTACATGTATTAGGAAACGTTCAAGTATTATGTCATCACCTGTATCAGCACCCCGCCACGCCCCCATTTCCAACTGATTGCCCAGGATGTTTTTCTGACAATTTAATAACGAATTCAGGTACAAGGTCCTTCACCAGCATGCACTTTAGCGATGGTGTTGGTGATCAAACTTTGGAAACTTTGAATTCACATCTTTGCTAACCGTGGGGGTGACAACTCATAAAAAAATTTTACACCATATTTCAGGAATTTCAAAGATTTCAACCAACATGTACATCAGATTTCACAAATTGCCAACAGTATACTATGGGGTAGTGAGTTGAACTGAAACACAGGACCACACCGTGCAACCACAACCCAGAAATCAATTTTCCCGGATTCTTAACCTGGAAACGCGTTAAATTAACAGGAGCAAATGAGCCAATTTGGGTCGTTTAAAAGCACCGAAGTAGGTCTAGCGTGCATTTTGACAGCATTCTCCGCGTGCACGGGTTTATTTATAATCGGCGAAATGTGCGAAGGGGAACGAAAACCATCAAAAAATTTTAATTTCAAAACAAAGTCCCAGCCCCCATCTCGAGAACTACGTGTACCCGAATGGCGTCAAATACTGGGCCACCAAAGACGTTCAATCTTTCTTTCGTACCAATTTTCCACAGTATAGAAGGGAAACATTTTTTTTTTGGTTGTAAGAACAGCCAGCGTTTAACCGAGACACGATGATATTGACCCAATAACTGAGCCCCGCATCCCAGATTCCAGAATTAACCCGGGCCATGGCGAAGTCGATTTGGGCCAGTCGAATTATTAATAATATTAGAGCATTAACACACATTCAAAACGGTTTAAGAGTCAGGGTGGGTGTTAAAACTGTTTTAAAGAAGGGTTAAAATGTCAAGATATATTCAAGAGATAGGATGTACAAGTACAGGGTTCCCACTCAAATTTTAAAATCGATTTCCCCGACAATTTGCCGTCATTCCTTGACATTTTACACGAAATTTCACACAATATTAGACCACAAAAATAGTACATGTATTAATTTTCAAGTCCTGAATCGAGGTTTAACATTCCATAGGCGAAAATTTTCGGAGATTAAGATCACAAGTAATGAATTTGTATAATTAATAGCGAAATTAACAGTGATATTTCAGCGATATTAATACTACCAGAAACGCCGTAGGCAAATTTTTTTTAATAAAAACCTAGGTCTTAAATAGTCAATATGTTGCCGTGCAAAAATGTATTTAGCGATAGTAATAATTAGTCATCGCGAAAGTCAATATTTTTAGAAACAAAATATTCAGAAATAATAATTAAGAGAATGCAGTGGCAACTTTTTTTTTTAAAAAAAAGTTATGAAATAATGAATGTTAGTTTTTTTTAATTGCTTTTAAAAAATAGTAAACTATCTCAATTTCCTTGACATTCCCTGACATTTTCACGAATTTTGACGAATTCCCTGACACTTTTTCATTTCCTTGATATTCCCTAACTTTCCATACAGTGCATGGGAAGCCTGAAGTATTTATTATACAACTTGTATCATCATCTTTTGGAGGGGTCAGGCCAAATAATGAAGAATGTTTGACAGGGGATGGTCAACCTTATGCTGATTCATCGTTTGGGAGTTTTCAAAAATGACGATTTGGTGTTGACATAATTCCTGAACGTTCCCAAATGGTGCACGATCAAGAATTTATTAACTAGGTATGCCTTTATAAGCTCCTGTATCACTGCAGGCTAGGGTGTATAAACCTCCTGACTACTTGTATAACGGAATTGTTAATAAACCGATTAAAAGGGCTAATTTAAACAAGATTAAGCAATTAACCCCAGTTGTTATTTATCATTTTTTCTCAAAATAAGTAGTATACAGCCATAGAAAGGAATCAAATTAATTAGAGCATGAAACGCAGCCGGGTTTTTAATTATACGTGATCTGTATTTCCACACTTGTGCCTTTTTTGTTTTGTTTTTGAAAAACATAAGCAAGAAAATCACGCTTATTGAAATAACATCTGTGAGCAAAAAAAGAAAAAAAAATCGCTTTCGGTGAATTTTATATTTCGCAATCAAAATTTATTTATCGAAGCAGTAGGCCAATATCCTTCAAAGACGTTGACTTTATAAGACTATCATAATTAGGCTATTATTAAAAAAAATAACAGGGTTATGCATTGTTGAAGAGCTGCTTCCCAAACTTTTTCCTTCGTTACCCAAAAGCCGCTCACTGTATATTCAAGTCCTTGTTACCCAATTCAGGCAAAATATTCTTTATATTATCAGCAAAAATGATTAAATATCAAATAAATTCTGGTACTAATTTAGTCATGATGCAGAGGTATTCCACTCAAATTCTCAAGTCCATTTCCCTGACATCTTTTCAGTCATTTCCCTGACATTTAAATTAAAAGATTTCTTTAAAAACAATTAAGAAAATGATGGATTTTATCCAATATGTTTTATAAAAGATGACGAATAATCAATTGACTGATGCAAACAATCTCAATTTTCCTGACATTTTCACGAATTCTCTGACATTCCATGACACTTTTTCGTTTCCTTGACTTTCCATAAAGTGGGGACCCTGCACAACCCAAAGAAAACCACTTTTATCAATTTCGGGTAATTTACCCAGGTTTGGGATGCAGTTGCTATGCAAACTTTCAATCAACATCATTTTTAGCATGATCAATCAATCAGGGAACGTTCAAGTATTATATCATCATCTTATCCACCGAACGAAATCAATGACATCCATTTTGTCAGGTTTGCATTTTGTGTGAATAAAATGCAACATTTTCCAGCTCATTTCGAGCTCACTCAGTCCATCTTACAATAAACTCCTAAGAGCAGGAAGGAGAAGAGGAAGCAGGCCCTAATATCACTCCAGTAAATCGCACTTCTGGTAGTAATAACTTCTGAGAGCCAGATGTGCGAGTGCGAGTGATTAGCAGAAGTGAAAAAAGATCATCTGCTTCTTCTCAAAGGCAATCTTGGAGAGATAAGACGAGGCACATGCTCGAGGGGCTTCAGGGTCATCGGGGTCAAAGGGGTAAAAGTCGTTCGAATTGCTGAACTTCTGCTCGAGATGAAGTGGAGGAAGGAGGTTTGTCGAGGCAAAAAACATCACTAATTAGCTCGGAAGTCATCCATCTCTCCATCGTCAATTGAGTTGCCAAGACCAATTAGAAGTCCGTCAGAGTAGTCACCACTTCAACGGTTGCCTTCTGGACATGACTCAGTCAGATTTTGTCCATTGTCGATGGACGATCTACGGTCAAAAAAACCTAATTCGTCGTAATTAGGCAGGGCATTGCGAGGCACACAATCGTCTTCTTTCACCATTTATTCAATCTTCGTCCCAAGGGCTAGACAAGACGTGCGGTTGCATCGAGTCTAGGCAACCCCCCTAATCCCGATGGATAAAGGTCAAAACAGACACTAGAAATGGCAGGAAAAAAAATCCACCAATAATCAACGACGTAAATTCACAAAGACACTGTTGGAATCTTACGAAATCTTGAGAAACTCCCAAATCCGGGAGCACCGAAATATCCCACATTATCTCTGGAAATACCAACAACTTCCGTTCATTTGTAAAACCTCTGGACTCCCTCAAACGCAACAAGCAGCCTTTTAAGGTCTGCATGTGCAGTGCATGATCGATATAACTCAAACCGTACTCATCAGCGCATTTGCGACAGGATCATTATTACTGTCGGTATTGTTAACCCATTACCAATGTGGAACTACCCCATATTCTAATAAGCATTGAAACTTTTTTCAAGTCATGAAAAAGTCCCGTAGTCATAGTCATGGAATTTGCAAGACCAAATTCTGTAGACACCCTGTTTTTCAAAACCTATTTAAAATCTCATTGTATACAGTGCATATTGGGCTATACAGTGCATATTGGGAGTGCATCTTTGTTGCAACTTTTTAAATTAATCAAATTTCTACTTTTCTAATTATAGCATTGTCAACCTCTGCTTCTGCCGCACCCGGCCTACACGGTCAGCATTACTGTCAATACTTTGATACTGACATAAAGTTATCCAAAAATCGAAGCATCAATCCATCATATTACTGGTACAGTATTATTGGCAGTATTACAGGCAGTAGGCCTACTCTAAACGTTGCTATACTGACAGAAAGTTATCCAAAAATCCGGATAACATTTACTTAAATTAGTATCGTATTCAACATCAAGCTATAAGTATTCATCATCAACCTTTCAGTATTCAACATCAACTATCAGTATTAAACTTCAAGTATCGGTATTCATCATCAACCAATATATCAGTATTCAACGTCTATTATCAATAGTCAATATAAATTATCAGCAATGGCTCTTGCACTATCAGTATTACTGTCGATATTTGTTGGCACTGACAGTACATGTATATGTATTATTGGAGGTGTAGGGTCCCCATTACACAATCAGAAATCTCCACGTTAAGATTCTGACGTTCAGGCATAACAAAAACAGGACAACAATCTGTATTCAACACCAATCGATAGGCACTGTTCCTTGCACGATCAATATTACCGTCTGCATTTGCTGATACTGACAGTATTTTTGCCCGTCTAATGTTCATCCAGCCTTTTTGGAGTAAGGCAATGTCTGGAAAATTCAAAGGTGCTGAAGAGACCTACAGTAGCAGAGTTTACCATTTCTGAAAAAAAACATAATGGAAGAAGGTGCAACTCGTCAATCCTTTCAAACCACTCCACACGAGGGACCTAGTCCCAGATTTTCTTTACAACTTCTGGCGAGTATAGCTGGCTGGGTGTGGGAGTAAAAGTCGACAAACGCTACGCAGACACTCCGAGGAATCCCTTTGTGTGTGCCTTAGTGCGTGGGTGGGCGACCATGCAGGGTAAGACGTACATGTACATGTAGGAGTGTGACGTCTTCGGGGGTCCCCTTGCATGTACCCCCAAACTTCCTTCGGGGGTGCCGAGGGGACCTCGTTTTGGCGCCAGCACTCATTACATCCAACCCTTTCTCGTTTTTAGGCACTTTTCTGGGTTATTGATTGCCCGATTTCATCTCATTACATCACTTTTCTCATTTTCCACATGCTAATTTTCGTAGGCACCCATGGCCGTAGGCGTCGCCCAATTCGACGACAATCTAATCTGTCACCCTATATTGTGTTGACAGGAATAGCTGTCTGCCTCACTCTCTAACCAACACTAAACGGATTATTCTCAATTACTTGCAATGATGGAAACTTATGGAAATTTACCACATTATTACGTGTATTTAATGCCACGTTGCATCTGCTTTCGGGGACGTTCAAATATTATGCTATAACATTGTCGTGATTTTGAGAACCCTCTCCCCCATGTCTGCATTTGTCATCATTTTCAAACTCCTGACACCACCTAGTGATTACTAATCAATGACAGAAAAATGTAGAATTAAGAAAAAAAAATTATCAAAATGTCAGCAAAATGGATTTCAGTCACACAAAAGCACATTTCCTAAAGAAAAACATTGCAGGCGATCTTATTTGCAAAACTGGATAACAAACGATTAATTTTACCTCCACGTTTATGAAAAACCTAATGATAGATATCATCATTGGCCACTCCCCCTCTTCCCCCATGAAGATGACAATATTTCAGGATGTCTTCTGAATTTGGTCTTGCAAATTCCATGACCATGACATTACGAGACTTTTTCATGACTTAACAAAATTTTCCATGTCTATTAGAATGACAAAATTTTCAAAGTCTATTAGAATATGGGGTCGTTAAAGTTTTCTAATCACTAAATGGTGATTTTCATAAACATTCTCTACCAAAGTGACGAAATAATTATTGGTCAAAAAACAGGCGAAATTTTTTTTCGAAACTGGATGACAAATTATGAATTTGAACGCAAATTTTTATTTTGTGAGTCAATCAAAGGCACACATTCAATCATCCATGACCCTGATGTAAATTTCGCGACTTTTTCATGACTTTCATGACCTGAATTGTATATCACGACATTTCCATAACCGGTAGTCACCCTGTTCTTGAAAGTCCCCTGCAATGTTCATAAATCGTTGGTTTTGCCATTTTTAAAAAAAAATAAATTACAAGTTGTATGAGGATATGAAAATTGCGTAATTTGAAACAACGTGGGTTTTCCTTACACGCGCATTTTTGAACCAACGATGAAAATGCAACATTTATTAGATTCTCAATAGCTGTATTCCTATCAAGGGACCCTTTATAAGTTCATTTCGTTGAAGGCGTAGCGTTTATCACCCCATTAAAGAGACGATAAAAGCGAAACTTCAGTTTTGATGAACGGAATTTGAGAATAATGCTCTTCTGTATCTTACTCGAGTTATCTCAATTCATGGACGAGAACAAAGCGTTGTTTCCAACACGGCGAGGGTCGCCCATTCATGAGGGTTGATTGTGCAAGTCTGACCATTTGACCATGATCGACCACACCACTTCAGGAAGAAAACCTTCACAACATGTTGGTGAATAAAGCGTTTCAAAGCATATTTATGGTCTGATCTTTTAGAAGCAAACAAGAAGAAATTTGACATGATGAACCAAGTTCAATTTTCAGAACTACATGATAATTTCATGGAAACTCAATCCATGTACCAAGTGGTGTTGGCCCCAATTGGCCCAGGCGGGGGTGTAGTTAATGAGACGATTTGGGCAGATGACACCACTCAAGAGCTCACCCCCAAAACGATCCCTTCGGTTCGAAGAGCACAGTTTGCATGTTGAATTTCAAGACGGCCTAGACCTATTTGATAATCATAATATTTTGCGAAACAAAGACGATATGGCTTTTGCATCCATAATTACCACCCTCGCTTCCTGTTTATCGCTATAAAAATCATGACAACACCGACATTTCCTTATTCGAGTTCAGCACCTCCTAGCGGTGCCCGAGCTCGTCAGTGTCGCTTTGGGAACGTTCAAGTATTACGACATCGTTTAGGGGGATGGGGGTGGTCAGTGAGGTCAATCTAATGCTAGCTCAGGGTTCCCTTTCAAATTTTCAAGTCGATTTCCCAAACATTCCCAGCAACCTTTCAGTCATCTTACATTAGATTTTTTTTTAAAATGCTGGATGTTTTTCCAAATTTCTATAAAATATGATGACTCATCAAATGGCTGATGCAATATTTCAATTTCCCTGACGTTTTCACGAATTTTCACGACTTTCCTGACAATTTTTCATTGTCAGGTTCCCTGATTTTCCAGAAAGTGGGAACCATATAACCCATCATTTAAATAAAAACTTTCGATTAAAAGACATAATTTGTCCTCTAATTGTAATTGTGCAAAAAACATGGAGCTTTTTTTTTTCAATGTGCTTTTGTGTGATTAAAAGCCATCATTTTCTGTAAAATCTGGGTACACATTTCGATCAATTCGACATTTTTTTATCAATGATGATGTCACCACTTAGGAGAAGTAAGGGAGGTTTGAAAATGACAACGAGTGCTGACACAGGGATCTAAAAAGCTCTATTCTGAGATGACATAATACTTGAACGTTCCCATTTTCCAAGATGGATGTTTTTGACCTCAGAAAGCATCAGTTTTGGGAATTTAAACGCAATGCCAAAAGCCCCTATGAGATGCTGCAAGTCAGGAATGCTAATTTTAATGAATTTTCCCACCATTTCTGGCTAACCCGTTGCTGTAAAGCAGCTCAGTGGTTAACTGTTTCCAACGGGGAAAAACACGATGTAATTTTCTCTAGTATTCCAACGTTGTTTACGAAGAAACACTAAATCAGGATTGGGGAAGAAGTGGAAAGTGCATGTGGTAAATGTCGACGGGAAGAAAGGCGTGGGCGCACGGAAGAATAAACGAAAAAACGTGTAAAGTTCAGCTCCATACACGACGAGTGTATACTGTACAAGGCGAAAACACGAATATCAGTTTCAAATGCTGCTCAAGATCGCTTACAACCCAATTAGCGTTGCCGTAGTAATTTGTACACGAGTAATTACGACGGAAATTATAATTGCCTCGCGGACTCCTTGTACGATCCCGTGGGAATGAATCATCCTGATTTCGAGGATGTTACAAATAAACGCGAAAAGAATGATGCCTGAGAGCTGCAAGTTCTTCATTTCCTGGTCAATAAACGACGAAGAACCCACACGGTCTGATGCAGTTCCATCTCTGAACACTGATGCACGATAAACAGCAACAAAAAGCATCCCTTAATTATGTTAAAACTGATCGCAAACTGAGGAAAACCGATTGTAGACTGAAATAGAAAACTGGTTATTTCGTGATGACTGATGACCATGGATGCAATCATTCTGATAGCAAAATGCTCACAAAGTTGCACACTAACATCGTGGTAAAAATGACATTAACCTCTGACTCAGTTCAATTCAAAGCAGTTACCTGCTGTCAGCTTGTAGAACAGGAGATGGGTTGGGTGTCTAATCGCATCGGTTACCAATTTACGATCAGAGTTGCAACCAAACTAGTTACAGACTACATGGTTACCTTCGAAAAAGATACAATGTATTCTATCATCAGGGTACAATCAGTCTCGAAATCACATTTCGGTCAGTTAGCCATGCTTTTTCCCCATATGGAACATGCTGTCTTAATGGTCAAAATGTAAAAATTAATGGTAAACAGTTTGATAAATAGGCCGGCATTCGTAATATTTTTGAATAGCCTAATCCGTTCCGCATTCAGATTTCACAAAATTACGCATTCGCTTTAACGGCATTTTTAAGTGTAATAACACCATCGATAACACCAAAGAAACGGACTTTCCTGGCGAGTTCCGCTCGGTTTCCAGTATTCTCTATTCGGCATTTTAAATCGACAACGGGTCAACGGGTCAAACAAACAAAAATTCAAAACAGCAGCTGAAAGTGGAACGAATTGCTGGCTATCCGTGCGGAAAAGCAAATTCAGAGAACGAAATCTATTGCATCAAACCGCAATTTCTTCCCCAACTTACGTCACTATTCAACCTTTGCTGCTCAAGTATAACTGATCAACGAAAGATGCGCGTGAATTGTTCAATTTATGTTCACACGATTCAACAAAAATGTAACTATCAACTAACAGTTGAAGATGGCCCTGAGTAAAATTATACGTGCTGTATTTTCACGAAATTCACTTGTATGCCATAAAGTTTATGGAACGAGAAAAAGAGAAATGGAACTCGAGCGCGTGTCATTTGAAAGACCAAAAGTTGAAGGGTGGTCAACTTTGTTCGATTCAACAAATCATCGATCAACACTGATTCAATTCTGTTGAAAGCGTGTTCTCACGTTTCAACTCGTTTTCAACAGAAAGTCTGTCCACAAAATTGACTCGTGAGAACGTAGATTGATCAACTTAATTCGGTTCAAGAAATAGTTTTATAACCCCGGGTCGAGCGTGTTGAAAGCGCGCAAAGTGTAAATCCAACTAAGCTTACTACTGTTCCTTCTCAATAAAGAGTTTCCCAGACCCGGTAATCCGCTCGTTTACAGTCAATTCAAAACTGCTGCTGCTACCCTCTTAATTCACTTCAGCATCCTTCATTCCCATCGCATGCATCTTCGCATTGAAAACTATTAAAGATTGGGATGACGTCATCGTTAATTAATTCGCTTCGATCAGGATAACCCGCACATCCTCGCACGCATGTGTTGCAACTATCCATGGTGGACATTTTATCATCGCCGCCGGGGGAGTAGCCGCCACTGACGGCAGCAAACACGCAACGTGGTCGAGTTATATTTAGAAATAATAAACGAGGGCTAAATGCAGTCTGATTGATGCATAAAATACAGAAAAAAAATCGATAATGGACGAAGAATGGACCCATAGTCGTTGAATTCATCGCTGAATTGAGCACATACAACACGTGGTTGTCTGTCTGAATGTCACCAACCACGCAATGTGGGTCTGTAAGTACTAGACCACTTGAATTTCTTGGTTTCATTACAGTTTTCCCTAAACTTCAATCCTAGTTTGGCGATGCTTCGATGATATTGCTGATGAAAACGAAATGTTGGAAGAATAGAAAAGAGAAACGAATTCTGTCATATGTATATAAAGGATATTACTTTAGAGAGTAAAAAGTCTGTTCACACGATTCAACAAAAATTAAATTAGTAACTTACATTATTAACTACACAAAATTGTACGTGCTGCGTTTTCCCGAAATTCACTTTATGGAATGCAAAATATCTAAATTAATATTTAATCCTCTAGACAGCTACAACTACAGTAGAACCTATCTAAAGTAATATCCTCTAAACAAATACAAAAACAATATCCTATTTAAACAAAAACTGCCTAAAATAATATCCTCACGAAACAAATACTAAAGTAATATCCTCACGAATCAAATACTAAAGCAATATCCTATAAACAAACATTGTCTAAAGTAATATCCGTTCCCAGGGTTCCCACTCATGATACATGCATTTTCTTTAAAAAATAAGAGAAAGGATGGACCTTATCCTCTCTAAACAAATACTATAGCAATATCCTAATTAAACAAAAACTGTCTAAAGTAATATCACCAAGACGCAAATACTAAAGCAATAACCTATAAACTAACATTGTCTAAAGTAATACCCTCTCTAAACAAATACTGTATAAAGTAATACAAATTTTTATAACACATTTTAACACATTTTTATAAAAGATGATGCAAAGTATCTAAATTTCCCTGACCCTTTTTCATTTCCCTGACATTCCCTGATTTTCCCAGACTTTCCAGAAAATTGGAACATTGTAATATTCTCCCTAAACTGATGTTCAGCACCGTCCCAAGGACATTAGTTTAGACAGGTTCTACTGCATAGTTAATAATAATTCTACGCGTATTTTCATCGCAATTTAAGCTGGAAAGGGAACGTTCGTGGAGGGGGTGTTACAAAAATCACATTTGGGTGTAGGTAGATTAGAGCATTTTGAGCCAGAAACAAAAAATTTAAGGAGAGGGGACTGGATAAACAATACCTTTTCAAAGGAACATGCCACCCAGAAGGTACTACAGTGGTGCCAGTACCCCACATATCAGTGACTACACACGTCACATGGCAAGGTGAAACACGTCGAATAAATATGGATTATCCCAGCGTGGATGGGTTTCCCTTAGCAATCAGTAAAACTGAAATGTGGCCCACGTGTTTGTCGCAGCAGGAATGCACGTTTGGGTGTAATGAATACAAATGCCACATTGCCAGCCAATTTACTACGGCAGAATGACGCGCGACTCGCCCGTAACACACCTTTGGCATTAAAATATTGAATTTGTGCCTAGGCCACAGCCATACTCGATTCAGCCCGAACCAATCACTTAATGCACGCAAAGCTGGGCGTTTTGACATCCATAAAATGCACGAAATAGCCCTGATGTGGCCGCCACGGGGCACGGAAGAAGATCATGAAAACCTGCATTCGGCCAATATAATCGACCAAAATCTGTACAAAAATTGGTTCAATATAAACAAACTGGCACCAATTAGTATTAGTGGGTCGAATTCGACTGAAAATTAACGTGCCAAGCCCATTCAGCTTCAAGAAATTCAATTTTACAATTACAGGCATGTGGCCAGTTGGTAAACTGTTTCACATTTTTTCACATTTTCCCCCCAATATTTTTGAAAAAAATAGCTATTTATAGTTATAACACTGCATTTTAAACCTACAATATTGAGAACGTCATAGGAATTTTTTTTTTACAAAACTAGACCGCAAATAGTGGATTTCATCTTGCTTTTCTAAAAAAAAATTGTATGGTGTAAAATTTAATATCAATGTTTAAGAGAACGCCATAGTCTTCAATATTAGTCTTTAAAAAAATCATAAAAATAATCAAATTTCTAATGAAATTCAATTCCAATGAATATTTCACATAAATTGTCATGATTTTTACCCAATTTTTCACATTTTTTCACACTGGCCACATGCCTGCAATAATGATGGTGTCCATCCTATAATGTGGAGGTAATTGGGTTGATGGATATACCCTAGCACTTACTGATTTCGACATTGAGTTGAATTGAAAGAAATCTTCTGAAGACTATGGTGAATCATAGAGTAGGCTAACTGTCCCACAGTACTTTTAACCTATGTCCACACTAGGGAGTTTGAACTCCAGAGAGGTGTCACTCCACCGTGTCTTAAATACAGGCCCTTGAGATTTTCTTGATGTTAACTTTCGCTTACTGCTTTCCATATAATCCGAATCCACATAACTCTATAGGTTTATCTTTGCTCGCAGCAATGCAGGGTCGCACAAGGAGGCTCCTCTGGCTGGCTTCCTCGGCATCATCCACACCCAAATATTTGGCATTTAACAAACGCCGCGAACTGTTTTCCAACCTTGGAAGCATTCCCGGTGCGCTAGATGTCAGGTGCGAGGGGCAAAAAAATGAAAACTTCTCGATTGTTTTATCAGCTGCATCGGCAGAAACAAGCGCAACAACCACTTGACTGGTCGACCTGCTTTCAATTAGGCTGAGGGCATCTTCACCGTCTATTTACTACGAAAGATTGCAGCGGCAGAGATTAAATAACGTCGGCCTAAAACCCCTCCGAGTCCACTGATGCTGAAGCAGCAGTTGATCGCACTGTAACCAGGGACGGGTTCAAACCTGAGAATCGCACCGAGAAGAGTTTCAAAGTTTACTTACTGCTTAGTAATTTCTTGAGTTTCCCTTAGTTGTTTCAAACTCGATCATCAACCCAACTGATTTTCGTGTCTTTATACAGTCAGTTCGAGCCATTCTGACAAGTTTGCTGGTATTTCTCAGACCATGAACCTATATGATTCTCATGGCGTTATACAGTGATTTGAGTCACATTTGCTTACTTCTTGGTTCAACGATCTTGAACCCGACTGATACTCACAGTATTTTGCAGTCAAGTTTCAAATCAGATTCCAGTTCGCTCAACTTTGACGGCTTTCACAACACAGATTTGGGAACGAATTGGTCTATAGATATAGCTTCGCAGCCTACAGTATATGCTTCCAAGTGCACTTTCTGCACATTTAAGTGGTAATATCTTGTTTTTCCTCAGTCGTTTCAAGCTCGATCAGCAACCCAACTGATTTTCGTGCCTTCCCACAATCAGTTTGAGTCATTTTGTCAAGCTTGTCCATTTCTCGGATGATGAATCTACGTAATTCTCATGGAGTTACATTTGCTTACAACTCAGCTCAAGGATCATGAACCCAACTGCTACTCACGGCATGTAGTTTCAAATCCGACAACAGATTGAGCAGTTTTCGCTCAACTTCCACTACACACATTTGGGGACTGAGTTTTGGATTTTGGTCTCAAATGTTTCCAAGTGCACGTACACGGGTCACAGGGCAAACCCGGCTATTTCGGGGGGGAAATTTTTAATAATAACTTCGTCTCGCCGCCACCCTTGCGCGATAGACGACAGTGTGGCGGAGATATTTCAACGAAAACGAAAAAAACGGGATCCGGAAAGCTAATTTTGATACTCTTTTGGCTGCCTATAGGCTCGCGTGCGAATAGGACTGAATGTCTTGAGAAGTCTGCGATACGAAGTCGCTATTTGCGGGCATGCAAATAACGTCAAAGATCGCCAATAATCCATTAAATATGATCGCGAAGCCGAAGCTGTAGCCTAGAGCGGCTAGACGAAGATTTTTATAAACGAAAAATCAAGAATGCTCACCCTGGTGTTTCGGTCCTCGGTTTGGAAAGCGTTCTTCGTCAGTTTCGTAATTTCAGTTGCGGAGCACCGTTCCCTACTCTGCGCTGAGGTCAGGCTTATCGTTTTCTTCGGTTCAAAGTTCTTAGGTCCACGCAAATTTCAACGTACTGCGATATTGGATCGACGAGAGCACGAAACCAAGGCAACCGACTGGCTCTACAGCCAAACGCGTCTGCAGCCAAATAACCCTGGAGGCTGAGCGGAAAAGCTATGGCAAAGCGAGGCAAAGTTAGCAGAAAAAATATTCTCTAGTGTAAGGCGAAAATTTAGTAAATAACTCGTTTCTCGCTGTCTTTAACTTCTTCGAAACACTAGGATTTAATTCGCCAGGCAGTCATTAATACGCGAAATCGAATTAAACAACAAATTCGATTTAAAAGAACACAGTCATTTGTTTTGGAACGAGGCAGTTTAGAACGCGACCAGCGCTGCCAGATGCCGGGCGAAATGCCGCCAACATTCGAGTTAACTATTCATTTTCGCTAAAATCTTTCTTCCGATTGAGAATTTAATCATACATTCCTTGCAATTGAAGGGCCGTTAATTACAGCACGTTGTAAATTGGGAATTATTAATTAGCCAGTTATTAATGATCGGCCATCGCTTTGAAAGCAGCATATGAGGATTTCAAGATGGTGTCAGCGGCACCAAAGCTGCCATTACCCAACATGCGCCGGGGGAAAACAAAGTTCATATGTTGAACCTTGCTATAACCATAGCGTATATGTTATAACGTTTGTACAGCATTGAGAACATATCAAAATGCCTAAAGTTGTGTCAAGAAGTATCGTTTGTTCCGATACGAAAGATCAGGAGGAATACAATGAAGACAAGCCGTTAAATGTCTACTACTGCATATGTGGTCAGATGTCATTGATATTAGGTAGGTGTAGTAACACCCAATGTGAAGTGTCAATTCAATTCAAGGGGTAGGCCTACCCTACAATGATACAATCAGTAAGTGAATACCATGTAGTAGGGGAGGAGGGTTTAATCCATCAACCCAATTTAATCGGCAATTACCACCGTATTAAGATGGTCACCAGTGTCATTGTAAAATTCAATTTGTTGTGTGTTGGAGCAACGTGAAATACCTGTCAGTGCAGTCATACTGTGTGTTATATGGTTAATATAAAACGTGTGCCCACTTGTTGTATTTTCCAGATTGTGCTTTAGATCGTCTGCCCTTGAGGAAAAGGGATGGGGCCAGGGTGATAGACGGGAGCAAACATGCCCACAAGTTGACCTGTGACATAGACGAAACCGTGTGTTTGAAAAGGACGGAAGGGATTGAGAGGCAGTACAGGAAAAAATGCAAAAAGTAGTTCCCTCTACTTACTCGGGAGTCAGAAATCAAGATTTTCACATTATGTATCTTGTGGGTTACATTTCGTTTCCACTTCCAGATGCGGCCTCTTGCTTTATTACCAGCACGACAGAAAAAACAACGTCACCTTCATAGTCCAGGGTGCCCTCGTACGATCAGGGGAAGGTCCAATGAAAGCCGACATTTTCAGTCAGCTCAGTAAACTCGCATCCGATGTCCCCAAAAAGGTAAGCGCGTAATGAATCGCTAGAGATGCAAATTGTAAGTCATAAGAAAACTCACCTGTGTAAACTGATGAAACATCGCTTCGCTTTCAGATGATAACCAAGCACATTCACACCAAAAACATGGGAAAGTTCAGTTCTGTCACTGTGTCCACCATAGACGAGGAGGAAGAGGAGATTGAAGCGGTAAGTTCGGATCTTTGTGCTGGGCGTTCGTATCCTAAGTGGGGTAGCAATAATTTTATTTCAATAATTACAGCGAGAAGTTGCGGATTCGTATTCCAACAACGCCAGAATCATCGAGAAACAGTTGGCCCGAAAAGGGATGAACAAACGAAAGTCCACGGAGCAGCCTTCGGTCGTAGAAACAGATGCCAAGAAAGGGTGCGTTCGAGGCACGCTCATAGATAAATAATTTGTTCTGATATGTCCATTTCTGCTAATCAGTTTATTAATATACGTCAATAAAATTTATCTATTCAATTTAATTTGCCTTCGAGCATTTTTATAAAGCAACGCACACAATGTGACCGATATATTACTTACAATGGATCGACAATAAGAAGCATTATAAATAAACGAGTAACAGTTGGAAAGTGAAGTAAAAGTGAGACTACCAGTTGTCTTTGCCGGCGTTATTCGTAAATTGACTTGTTTTAAAGTTAAACTACGAATGACGTCAACTGACTGCCGACCAACAGGAACATAAAACAAGCATTAAATTAAGGTTAATTCAATGTCAATAAAAAGCTCTTCAACGAGTTAATCTCTGATATGGTCGTGATCTCAATATGAGAACGAAAAGAAAATTTGCCAGTTGCATAGGTTTTTGGTAAATCAACTTAAGTACGAGGTCATATAGGGAGGTGCTTAACAGCCTAAATATGTAATATCTTTTGATTTTAAATACAAAATTCTGGACATTTTTGGTATTCTTTCAACGCATGAACTGATAGTTATGAGATTCTCCGAGTAGATTTATCAAATATATTATTTATGCAACCAGCTGTCTTAATTTTTGTCAGATCATGACACTTATCTGGCACTCGAAAAGTTTAAAAATAATTTTATCACTAGGTACCGAAAAACTAACTTAAAATGCAACATATGTTCCTCCTCAGTTACTAATAAATCAATGTAAGCCGAATATGAAAATAAACATTACACTCGTAAATTGGGTAATAAAACAACCTTACAAATTAACTTAATCGTCCGTGCTTCAGATCTCGCACGTTTTACGGCATTCTCACCTTATGACTAGATGATCCAAATCTGGGCAATAGTTGACTAGTCGTATTGCTGTACGTAAGATCCGCCAAATATAAATATACGATTTACAAAATAGCATCTAAATAACATAAACGGGAACTTGTAAATAATTAAAATGGACCAGCCGCGCCAAAGACTTATCGAAGATTCAATCCGCGATGATCGCTAATGCAGTCACATTACATCGCCGATTAATCTAAACTGACTTTGGTGCAACCAGCCCTCAAACTCTGTAGTCACGAGTAACATCGAACGTTAGACGAACGCCTTTAACACTTGGGCTTCCGAGACTAAAAACTGGAACTGACAATAAAATTTCGATTAAATGGCTAACGCTAGCTACGTTGTAACGGTATTTGGACGTCGAGCGTCGGAATGGATGATCGGTAAAACTGCAATGGTTAATGTGGAAGTAGAAGGTGCCAATAAAGCAGATTAATGCGCTTAGAACGTGTGGAACGTTAAAAACTGACCGTAATAAGGGAGGCCTATCAAAATGCATCCTTTAGACGTTGTGCCAAACGTTACGGTTTGCTATTAGTGGTCAGCCTGCTGGTTCGCATGGACACCTGCCGTAGTCCGGCGCGCTTCCCAACTGGCGAGGACACTTCTTCGGACCTCGGTCTGGCACTGCTTCTTGGTCTTATTTCGTCTATGTTTTCCTGTAATAAGCATGTGGTAAATACACGCTAAACAGCCAACGTTTCCAATTTTCCTGTTTTTCTTGCGATACCTTTCCGTGCAAATCCGAAGACACGGCCTTGCGCAAATTGCTAGCTTTAGAATCTCGGACGTTGCCGTTGCACGCCGGTCTGCTGCTGTGACCAGCCCCACTTATGTATACTGCTGATTTTGGTCTGGGGGCCGTTGACGTAGTCGGTTTGGAGTTTCCATTGGTGAGAGTGCTCTGTCGCACTGACGATCGTAGCGTCGCTCTGCCTGTAGTGGTCGGTCTGGCATCCCTGATGGTTTCTCGTACTGGCGTCTAGGAAAGAAGGTAAATTTTGGTTTTAAAATTATAAATTTTGTCTAAAATAAGTTAATAAAAAACAGACATGACTTTTTCTTGTACATGGTTCATACCAAAATTTGCAACTCAATTTCGCTGACTTTCCCTGACCAAATCTGATTAATTTCCCTGACGTATCAAATAACAAATGTCATTTGAGATACTTATACCAATCAATATGGTTGTGCCACAACAAACTTCCAATACATTATGAATTTCCCTGACTTCCACCTGATTTTCCTTACTTAATGGTGAAAATGTCCACATTTCCCTGACTTTCCCTGACCACATTCAATTTCTCTGACTTTCCCTGACGGTATGAACGCTGTTGTAGGAAAAAAGTAAAATTTCGCTTCTAAAATTCTAAATTATGTGTTGAGAAAGTCTGCTAATACGAATAATGAGTTTTTTTAAAAAAAATCCCAAACTTCTGCTCGCCACAGAAGGTCATCGCCTGATTACCTTATCTTTCGATTTGCTAACGGTCGCCGCGAGTGGTCTGTCCCTAACTGGCCACGACTTCGGTCTTGGGTGTCCAGTGGAGGAAGAGTCCGACGAGGTCGACTTGCACGCCTGCAAGTTCCTGCTCGACTGCGCCGCCTGCAAAGTCGCGCTCGGTCTCCTGTTGATGTTGGACTCTGCTTTCTTTCGTATTTCGCTCGTCTTGGTGAGAGGCAACGTGTGTGACCCTGTGTGGTGGTAGTTTCTGGAGGCTGTTTCTGCGCTCTCAGAAATTGTGTTCTGCTGGGTGCTGTGTGGGACAACCTTCCGCGTCACTTCTTTGGCACGAGGTAGTGTGGCTGCCTTGACACCGCCATTGCTGTCCCTCTGCGACGTCTTCTGGCCCGCTTTCGTTTGACTGCTAGATGCAACTGCATTGCCCTTTGAAGCCGAGTGGAACGAAGCGGCGCTAGTGGAAATGCGAGCTCTCTCGATGGTCGGCGATGCCGAAGACGTAGAGTTGCTCGCTCGTGTACGAGTGAATTTCTGCATTAAAAACACGTTGCTTGAATCACAGATAGAAATGAACTGCCCTGTGGCTAAGGCTGAGTTAAAAACGCTATAATTACCCTATTTAGGCTTGAAAGCTGCGGAGGCGGAGCTGTAGGTTTACCAAACTCAAATACTATCACAGCAGCTGCAAAGCAACACAGCAGTAACTTTTACACTTGCTCGAGACCAACTACGAGTCGAATATACAGGGTTCATACCAAAAATTTGCCACCCCCCCCAATTTCCCTGACTTATCAAATACATATATTTAATATTTTTAAATTTTTTCACATGCATATACATGTAACTGATTTACGTCACAATTATCACTTAATATTTTTGAAAAAAAAATCGCATTTTCATTCGCCGCGACCCCGCGTATATTTTAGAATTGAGAACGCCATAGGCAAAATTTTTCCAAAAACTAGACTACAAGAAAAAACCTAAAAAAATATACTCCTCAATTTAAACATATTTCTATGATGGATTTTAGCTCGTTTCTTCAAAAGGGGAATGCCTTAGGCGAAATTTTTGAAAAACTACTGGAAATAGTGAATTGTAGGTGGAATTTACAGGGCGTTTTTCACAAAAATAAATTGAAAATTAAAAATTTCCAGTCACAAAATCCAAATTCAAAATTTTTTGAAACATTTCCCTGACCCCCATCCGACTTTCCCTGACTTTTTTGGCAAAATGTCCACATTTCCCTGACTTTCCCCGACGGTATGAACCCTGATATAGTCCTGCAACGCACCGTCCTTTATCTTCTTCTGCAAATCGGGCGTCAAAAGCGACCAGCTGTTGCAGCGTACAATGCGGTTTGCATTATGGATCAAGAAAAGCTCGACTTGACGATGGATCTTGGAAAGCAGGGCATCGAAATTCTACGAGACAATATCATTGGCGTTCAGATCGGTCGCAACATGGTTAAAATCACGATTTGGTTAATACGTAATACGAATAACGTTACTTCGTTTATGTCAGCACTTTCCAGAATTTCAATTTGCGATGCGGCGTTCAAGAGGCCGTGGAGCCGAACGTAGGCCTGGCATGCGCAGTCCAGGGGTAGCCTATCAATCGCTAGCAGGAATGTCGTCTCGAGTGCATGAATGCTCCAACTCTGACCCTGCAAATGGTAAAGAGTTTAATACGCAGAAAACCAACCATCGAGATCCAGAGGGCAGAACCGCTCACCGATCGCAATGCCAGGAACGAGTGGCTGGACAACACGCTTGGAAAATGTGTTGCTAAGTAGGCAGAGGCAGTTTCTGCCAAACGAGAAGTGAGCGAGAACACCGGCTCTGTCCACTTGACGTGCGGCAGCGTCGCCATTAACTTGTCGCAGCGCAACAGCGAGTCCAAAACGGTGTCTGCAGCCTGAAATTGGATTCATCCGGGAATTTTCATAACGAGACATACCTTCTCACTTTCGATTTTTAGGAAAAATGCTTACGATTTCCATTTTTGCAGCGTTATAACATTTCTGCAAAATCTCGTCTGGCAAAGCAGCAAATGCTTTCGTGGGCCAAGCCTTCATCATGTGCTTCGTGATCCACTTCAGGCATTTTTCCTGCAGTTCGTCCAGGCCAAACGACGTTGCGATAAGAAGACATTCGGAGATAGACGTGGTGCAAGCAGAGCAAGGCTGAAAAACGCGCACTCGAGTCAGAGTCAGCATACGTCGCCAGGATTGAAAAATTAAATTTGCAAAACGTACCTTGTGAAAGAAATGACAATACTTCATTTTGAGCGCGAGCGTAACCACTTCCTTGAGACCTTCCAAACCCAGCATATCGGCAAGCGAAGCGAGCTCCGAAACCTCAATGTGGTCAGGAACGCTCGTGGAACCGCCGTAGATGTGGCACAGGGAAAAGTGCACCGCGTCGTAGCTGAACCCTTGCATCTTGATCACGTTGCCGGCACTTTCCACCCAGCCACCACTCAGCATGGCAGCGAAGTACACGCAGCGGGACGTGAGGATGCTCCTGAAAAAGAAAACATCAGTCATTCAAGGTCACTTCCCTCTCCAAACATTTCTTAATAACATTTATCACGGTCATTACAAAATTCTAAAAACGACATTCCATGAGTTTTCCAGGTTTCCAAGGGTCATATTATAATTTTTCCAGTTTCAACGAAATATTTTAATTATTAAAAAAGTGCAGCAAGTGCCGCAATCCGAAGCCGATTTAGATTTTTACCGCGGGGGGTGACACACATTTACAGCCTAAAACAAGATGTCTTAATCCAAACCGTTTCGTCCAGTAGTAGATACAGTACTTTTCGTTTTCAGGGGGAACTGCAGAAAAACGACAAAATTGCTCGACCACAAATTGTGGATTTTAGGAGTAACAGTTAGAAAAATTCAATCACGAACGCTTAATTTTAGGGGAATGGTGGAATTCATTATCAGGTCAATCATTTTTGTTATGACTTATCAGAATTACAACGAAGAAACAAAACATTCTTGATACTGAAAAATTCCAGGTTCCAATTCAAAATTCCCTCAGTTTTCCAGGTTTTACTCGTTGAATATAAAATTCCCTGAGATTTCCAGGTTATTTCCAGGCATTCCAGGTTCAGGGCTGGGAGTGGGTCTAACCAAAATTGTATCCAAACATGTATCCACCAAAATGCACTATCCAAGACTGATTTGTATCCAAAATATATCCTCAAAATTCATTTTATTATCCAAATGCATCCACTTTTCACGATAAACGATAGAAAAAAATCACGTTGCCTAACTGTTCAATCTATTTATGAATTGACTCATGACATGTTTTGAACACTATCAACATAATGTAAAATTTGTTTACTTGTGTAAACAGCCATTATCGAGTAGCTTCAGAGATGGAGTACGAAATCTGTAAGCCTATGTCACTATGTCATTTGTACCCACTCTCCCAGCCCTAGGTTAATAGTTCCAATGCATTACATCGTAATACCGCCCCGCCACCTTCGACGTTCTCTTGTACTCACTTGTGCGCATTGATGTCCCTGCCGTCCACCCGTATCACCACGTCCGGATCGATCTCGTCCAAGAACATGCGCAACAGATCCCGGCCCAGCTTGGAGCACCACTTGCTCGGCAGCGGGACCCTGACCTCCTCCTCCGGAACCTCCTTGTTGGCAGCCTCGATGGAGTACGTGGCCTCTTCCTCGTCGCCGAACGCCAGCGACACCCTCTTGGTCGACTTCTCAGAGTTGAGGATCTTGGACGCATCGGCCAGGAGCGTGGCTGCAGACTCGCTCTTCGGTCGCTGGGCCTTTGCAGCCGCGCAAGCCCGGCGCCGCAAGACGGGTCCTTTCCTTTCGCCAGGCCTTGAAAGCCTCACTGAATGCCCGCTGTTGGTGGACGACGTCGGGCTGCTCGCTTCGATGAACATGTACACGGGATGGTGGGCAGTCGCTGCAGCAGCGGGTCGCTCTTCAGCAGCGGGTAAGTACGGAGGCTCGGGCCGCTTCTCATCCTCCTCTACGGATGGCTTATCGTCAGTAGGTATGAAAAAGAAAGCATCTGCCGGCTTCTTCTTGGGTGACTGGGACTCCGCATGGCCCGCATTCTCCTCGGAGCCGCTTTCGCAGCTGCTCATCTTCTGGTCACTGACGTCGATGAACACGAAGAAGCCATCCTGCTTCTGAGCTTGTGAATCGCTGGTGTTGAGCGACACGTCTGGTTCGTTGCCTCGAGGTTCGGAGTCCAATTCGCCGTTAGAAGGATCTTGCTCAAGCACGTTCACTTCGCCTTTCGATGACGAGCTCGATTCAACGATCCCGGTTTGGTTTTCAGACTCAACCTCATTGGAGCCCCAACCTTCGGTAATTTCTTCTATCGGCAATGAGCCTGGTTCGACATTCCCGCTTCGGTTTGGGGCCAGAACTACATCCATACCCGAATGTTCATAAGTTTCGGCAGTAACGACAGGCATCGATGCTGCCTGGATATTAACTATATCTGACTCTTGGTTCAACTCAGGTTGAAAATCTGCATCGGCAATGATGGGCAAATCTTTAGCAGCGAGTCCGGAATGAAAATCACCATCGGCCACAATGGGTATCTCCTTAGCGGCCAACTCGCCATTTGCAGCGGGCAAATACTCGACATCAAGACCGTAACCGTCGCTGATGTCCAGCGCAGCAGGGAGATGAGGGGACTTAGGGCCCTTTTCGATGTTGCTGGCTGTGCGCTCCTCCAAGAATGGCACGAAGTCCAGCTGCACGGAGCGTTTGGCATTGCTGCGTTGACCGTGCGCGAGATTCGTGTTGGTGGTTCCGCTCATCCACTGCACGACCTGCGGGGAAGGATGAACCACCGTGAAGGTGGCATCGGCGTCCTTGCCGATGGAGTCCTGCAACGTGGTCTCCGCATCGACATCGGCATTATACGGCGGCACGACAGCCGACGGCTTCAAGATGCTCTTCGGCTGGCTCTCCAGGCAGCTCGTGCTCCAGCGCCGTTGCTCGGCAACCCCTAGAACTACATCGTCGGGCCACGCTTGCTTCTTGGACGCCACTTCGCGGTCTTCCACAAGACCGGCTATGAAACGCCTTTTAGTGCTCTCTCTGCTCAAGTCCAGCTGGTACACCGCGTTCACATTCCAGTCAACGAGGGGATCGTGACAGGTGGGGGCGTGAGGGATGTCGTCGCTGGCCAGCGAATCGGGGCAAAACTCCAGACTGTCATCTTTGGGAAGCGATCCCGTAGGGCTGTCCTGAAGGTGCTCCGAAAAGCAGGGGCTGTGGCGCCCGCACGAGGACGAAGTGGACAGCTTGTGGCTGATGGAGCAGCACACGCCCGAATCGCCATCCTTGCTCTCGTTGCTGCAGACCATCAAGTGGTTCTCGTCGGCTGCCATCCGAAGCCCCGTATGCGCGCCCAACAGCAGCTTTTCAGGATTATCGTTAGTGCCCATTGTGCAGAATGCAATTAAAACCTCCTCAGCTTCGCCACTGGAAGAAGTCTTCGATTCGAGGTGGGAATCTGTCAATTTGAAAAATTAGTTAATAATGGTAATGGGCAAAAAACAATAACATAGTTCGTTCAGTTTTGCAAATCATTTTCAGCCATTCGAGCTGGAATTCATGGTGACTAATTTCTGAAAAGAAAATTCCCAGAGTTATCAGGGTCCACTTTTTTTCCCCTGTTTCAAAAATATATTTTAAAGCCTACATGTGCGCCGCAATTGTATCACAAACAATTTCGACAATTTCAGAAATATTAATATTGATAGAAACTACCTTCATAGCCGAAAATTCAGTTAAAAAATTACCAGAAACAACGAATTTTAGGTATAATTTCTCGAAAAAAAAGTCTTTCAGAAATATTAATAACAAAGGCAACACTTATTTTAGAAATACTAAATTAGCAATAATGCAGTAGAAAAACTTAATCAAAAATACTGCATTTTAGGGGAATGGTAGAACTGATTATCGTACCAAAAATGTTTGGGTTCAGACAGCACGATAATGAGCAAAGAAAACAATTTTTGTATTGAAAATTTTCAGGTTTCAAATCAAAATTCCGTCAGTGTTCCAGGTTTACCAGATTGGCAGTCACCAGGGGGATGCACTGTTAAACTTAACCCGGTAAGTAACGAGATTTGCTAAAACTAAGCCATGCAGATGATTTTCTGAACATACAGTATATAAGCTGAGGGTGTATGCAACAACAGTAATATTCAATAACTAGTCATGCCAGCTAGACACACCTTGATTGGCATCAGGTCCAAAGCCCTGAATCCCGCTAAGAATCTCTTCCACAGCTGCCGTCTCCATAGGTTCCATCAGGTTAGCCTCCAAGTCGAAGGAGTGCGCCGAGGATCCGCTCAAGACAGAGCTCAACTTGGCTCGATCGGCTTCACCGTGAGCGTGGTTTTCCACTTCCCAAGCAGTGGGCTGGATCGCATTTTCGATTTGAAACGTCTCCCCGGGGTCAAAGGCCTCCGATCCAGCCAGGTCCTCAGCGCTGATGACGGACACGTCGTCGTTGGCGTTCAGCGTGGACACGTTCATGGCGTCCGAGACAGAGGCACTGAACGGATCGGTGAGATCGGCCAGCGTGCCGTTGCAGTTGAGACCTTCGCTGAACGAGCTGTATTCCTCTATCTCGAAGTTGACATCGTTGTCGTTGGGAAGTTCGTATAGCAGGCGGTGGTTGCTGTTTTCGCTGGTGTCCGAGGCAACCTCCATCTTCTGAGATTCCACGATTTCCTCGCCATTTCCTTCCTTCGCTGTGTTTCCATCGTTGAGTGGGTCGAAGGAGTCCATCGGTGCGACCTGGGTGTGACTCGGCAACAGGTCGAGAATCAAAGTTTCCTCCGCCTCTGTTTCCTCGCCGCAATAAACAGTTCTGGGAATGAAAAAAAAGCAGGAAGATTTTCAGCGATTGCATCTAAATCTACCGAAACAATCCTTCAGGTTGCTGAGATTAGTTGCTAACAGCAGACTAATATCTTTTCGGATAAACATAAAAAGGCTGAAGGTACCTTTCCTAAAAACTAAAGCTAGACTCGCAGACAATGAAGCAGATTTTAAAATTTGTCAGAAAAGCCACGATCGCGTCGATATTATATTTTCCGACTATTGTCGACATAAATACAACGTTCGGTTTCCTGTACATTTCGACCTGAATGCTGCGGTCGACACGAAAACCCATTCTAAGTTAAACACCCTCGAAACAAACCGACTTTGTGTGTGTGGAATTTCAACAGATACACGTGATTTGCTCAGTGACAGGAAACCGGCAAGGTCTGTTTGGAAGATTAATTGTATCAAAGGTCCATTCGAGAATATTATAATAAGGATGCTGTGTCTTTTGAACTGCATCTTCATATAGTTCCTTGGCTTAGTTGTCAGTATTTTTCAATAATTTTTTCAAAAAAGCAGAAACTTTAAAAACTTTAAAATGGACTATTACAGGGTTCCCCGAGAAATAAAATGTCCAATTCCCTGACTTGTCCAGGTTTTAAAATAAATTTTCCTGACCACCCTAATCGCTGAAAATGCAAAAATATGCATGGCATACAGTATGCCAATGTAAGTAATGCCATAAGCTTATTTATTGCTTACTATATACTCTGTATAAACACGAGACAAAAAAATTTATAAAGAAACAAAATTTAGATTAGTTTTTTTAAATTGACAATTTCATTATTGATTTCTTCCATAGAACAGCTCGTTCTCTTAACTTTTGCATTAGCCAATTACAGGGTAACAGCTATGTAAAATGTATCGTTGATTTATTGAATTTCCCTCACTTTTTCAAATAATAAATCCATTTTCTGACTTCATCAGATTTCCCAGGTCTGGAGGAACCCTGTACATTTTATTTAACTGTGAGTGAATTTATCTTCATGCTTTAAATTATGCAATATTCAGAAATCAGTTTTGAATTAAATCACAGGATTTGCCCAATGCCTCAAATATTCAAAATTCTCATGTTAGAGAAGGATTTGAATGCCTGCAATTTGAAAACCAAGATCAATCCCGTATGTGTGAAGGTGGATGGGGAAGAATACAGAGCGGAATGAACTTTTGAGCATCACCAAGAATAACCACAAAACTTTCTTCTTGTTTATCAGCACATCCCATCTCTCCCAAGATTTGAAAACATTAAAACGACACCCATTAGTGACGTAGGATGCCAGCACAGAAGGGAAATATATTCCAAAAAACAGAAGCAGTATCAGATGATATTTTTCTATGAAACTAGGAAGCTGTGTAGTGAAGGACATCAGCCAAGCAGGACCTGGAGGCCAAAGCACAAACATCTGGAGGAGCTATTATTGGTGATATAAAAGGGTGCAATTTTTTTTTCACCTGATGAATTTGTGCAGCTGTGTCCCGTTCAAACCCGGAAGTTCAACGATCCTAGTTGTTGGTTGTGTTATGCACTTGTCAAGAGCTGCCAGACAATGATTATAAAACCTGGGAGTCCGGACTTTCAGTAGTGATGAGTGAGCAGAAATCAGCTGCTGGTCTTCAGCGATCAACGTTAGATCTGCAAACGCCTTTTCTTGAAACAAGCTACAGAGAGAAAAGCGAGGAATTTCCAACATAAATATGAGAGCAGAACTAATTAAAACCATGGCTTTCATTAAAGTCAAGATGAAAACTCTCAAAGAAGAACTTTCAAAGACTTTGAAATTCAGTGAAATACCCGTCCACTCTGGGATGGGGGGGGGGGGGGGGAAGTAAATGTTCCAAGTACTATAATTTACTGAAACACGAGTGAAACACACGACTGAAAATTTTAAAAAAAACTTAAATATTTGAATAAATTATAACACTTGAAACATTTACTTTCCCCAGAGTGGAGTAAAAACGACAAAAACCGTTTCAAATGCATCCAATTTCTTCATAAATGGAACTACTGTTGAAAATACCGTATATTTTACATATTCTTTTTGCACAGTTTTATTTCCATCGTTTGCCAGAAAATAAATTTTCAAAAAACCATAACCTGAGAAGAGTAAGGAAAAAAAACGACAATCATTATTCCCGAAAAGGGTCTCAAGGGTGCTTTTACAGAGATCCCAAGCCCGAATGGTACTATTTAATTTATTCGCCCAAAATGTGCAACAGTCATAAGAACAAACGAATGCATCGACAAAATGTATTTTCTCACATTTCGGGAATAATTTCCTCCCATTTCCCCAATTATTCGCACCACTAGGTTGGGTGGTGCTGAGTTGTAATTTTTTCAAGGTTATAAAGGTTACGAAACGCATAATGTCAGCATGTGTCATTATTTTCCAACCCACATTCTCCCAATGATTCTCCAAGTGATGACTTGATGGTATAAAATTGGATGACAAATGATGGATTTTAACCTAAATAATTTTTAGTTAAAAAATACGATGACTATGCATTTGGTTGACCCAATCTCTCCATCTGGTCAGCATTTTCCATTATTTTCCAACTTTCCGTTGTAGGGAAAGTTCAAGTATTATTTCACTACAAAATCGTGATTTTTAGAGGCCCCCTTCCCCATGTGCTGTCTTACAAGGTATTTGATCACTTGATGGATTTCAGTCGCACAAATGCACATTAAAAAGTACCAATTTAATTATTATTATTTTTTTTTGAAAAACTGGATGACAATTGGTTTGTCATTTCAGTCACACATAAGCTTAGAAAAATCTTGCCATTTTTTTTTTTAAACTGTCTTTGAAAAGCTTTTGATTTGAATGTTATCGTTACAAGCATGCAGATTTAGTTTTTAGGGAACGTTCAAGTATAATTTCACTACAAAATCGTGATTTTCAGAGGCGCCCTTCCCATTGTGATGACTTACAAGGAATTTGATGTTTGTTTGTTTGTGGAATTTTTAACGTTGGCCTATTTTCGCACCTATTGGGCCCATCACCAACGCCAGGGGGC
>JAQGAF010000377.1:0-54566 GCA_034687865.1 Kryphioiulus occultus
TTGTATCTCAATGCATCTCAAGTAAGACAACCATTCGAAGGTAATTATTATATTGACAGTTGGAAAAACGAGCTGTTTAAATTATATTTAGTAAAAATCCGTATTTTAGATGTCTTCAGATAACAAGCAGATACCCAGCTAGACGGGTCCGAAGGCTATTAAGACTACTACTATTTTGCGAAAGCTAACAATCCAGGTATAGGCTTTTGTCAGTTTTAATCTGGTCTTAATCGGCGATTAGTTAAAAGTCGATTAAGTTTGCTGCAACCAACCCCAAAGCTGGTACCGCGTACGCAAGCACATCCGCTGCTGTTCGAACATCTGATGCGATGACCGAGGGCTGCAGAGGAGAACGCTTTTAAAAATAGCAACTGTGACGAAGCGCTTGCACGAGCAGGACGCTGATTGGTGGACTCTGTTGCCAAGGCTTCCTGATTGGCCCAACCAAGTCAGTCACTCAACCTACAAAAGTTGCACTTTTTTTCGGCTTGTTTTCGTAGCAGCGAAAGGCGTTTCCCAGCCTGGCGCTCCAACTGAGCGCTCGCTTCCTAAACAAAGAAGGGTAACGACAGAGTTCAAGCGCTCCGCAACGTCCCCCGTTCAATGTATGCTCGATGGAAAATAACACGGTTCGTAGGGGCGATGCCTCTGTGGACTGTGGAGGGGTGGGGGGTATTAATGGATGCATTTATAGGGGAAGGGGGTTGGAGCGAATAATGGCAACGAAAAAGCAAACTTCCTCCCAGAAACGTGCATGGGGACGTGCAGGTCAATTTAATGCTTTTTTTTGCTTGGCGTGCAAATGGTGATGCTTTTTTTGTTTTGTTTTTTGGGGGAGGAGGGGGAGTGGAGATATTGCCAGTCTGCCACTCTGACCACTTTCAAGTGAAATTAAACCACCCCCTAATTGCGACCTCTAGGCAATGCAGATTGCGTTGAGAACTTGAGCAGGATTACCCCCAGAACAACTGGAAAACTTGGAATTGCCGAGGACATAGTATACTGTACATTACGTGGAACAGTGATTTATTTTGAAAAAGTCAGGGGAATTCAATATCGTGTTTACTCGTTTGCAATATACATCGCTAGTTTGGGGACGTTCAAATATTTGGTTCATGAAATATGACTGTGCCTTTACGGTTTCGTGATTTTCAGACACCCCCCTCCCCTTGTTAGCATTTGCAGTAGCAGACCTCCCCCCCCAAACGATGGCAATCGTTGACCAAAACTTTACCAACTATTGGATCGCAAATGATGTTTTTAACCAAAATGGTCGTATAAATAAAAACCAGGACGTCATTATTTGTTGGCGGGCCCACCCTCCAAGATGTGATGACAATCATGATGTAGTACTTGAACGTCTCCTTTTTTGGTTATTAGCCATTACAAGCAAAGCTACAAAATCAAAATCGTGAATCGTGCACTTCTGTGGAAGAAATCAATTATGAAATTGTCAAATTTTTTAACAAAAATTTAAATTTAGAAGCTGAGCTAGGAAATCAAGATTAAAATATCAAAAATAAAATCGTTAATTTTTGTAAAAACAAATTAAATTAGTTGTTTCCTTGTGAAATTATTTGTTCAATACAAGTCGTTAGATAGTCGTCAGAAGCTATTATAGATTTCCAACGTTAATCATAATTGAAATTGATGCTGTCGTGCACTTTCGTCGAAGAAATCAATAATGAAATTGTCAATTTCTATATTGAATTGAGAAATTGTCAATTTATTAAAAAAAATCTCAATTTGCTGTTTTCTTATGAAATTTGTTCTATCGCTTGATTATCAACAATAAGCACTGAAAATAATGTTCGTTAGTGTGGTCAGAGCAGACCGTCAGAGAAATTTGTTATAAAAACTGGAAAAGTGTGGGCAATTGAAAATTGCATTTCTTAATTGGGGAATCCTGCTACGACATGGTCTGTTTTCATCGTTAACGATGATGTGTTGGTTAATTTCGATGGCTTAATTTTTTAATGATTAGTTAATTGCACCACCTCCAATTCGATTAAAAATGTGTGAAATTGTAACGCCGTTTGCTGCACGGGGGATGGGGAGTCGAATGAAAGTGCATAAATACAAATTACCCATAACCCACCGCCCCCTCTTATTGGGGTTATGAGTCCTAACAACCCACTCGGGGCTAGCCTTGACCTATGACCTAGCTTTCGTTGGCCTAACAATTGTTACCCCCGATTGTCCATTCGGAATAATGTCACCTTCCGAAAAGGTCGGCCCGCCCATGCGTCACGTGAGATATCAATAAAAAGGTCAGGTGTGCCGGTCAGTCACACGATAGGTCGAAGGGCAAGGAGCTGGATGTTCGCCTATTATGTAAGTAGTGCAGCACAAAAAAAGCTTCATGAGGAGAGATTAGCCTTTTCTTGTGTTCCCCCAAATGCAGCGATTAGGAGCATTGTGGATAATTCGTTGAATGGCATCAACAATTAACTCGTATAGCGATTCCTTAAAAAGAGGTAATGGAGGGGGGTCAAAGGGCAAAGTAGGGCGAGTGCCTCATTTGAAAGCTAGGCGTCTCCTGTTTCGCTTTTCCAATGGGGATAAAATCCGTTTCGTGGGGCTGTTTTTTATCGTTTGGAAAGTAAAAGGTCAGCCGAGTGAAGGCCAACCACTCAGGCATAAAAATACGGAGCACGTTTTGCTCGAAACGTGCAATATTTTTCTCGCATTAAGATAATTTTGAATTTTTTAGGATAGCAAGAACAATAGGGTGGGAGGAGGCCCGGGCAGACCAGCTGGGCCACTTTAATTATTTTCACTGCACAAAAACTGGACATGCTAGGGGTCAGCTTCAGGCTCAAGAGGCGACGGCAATAGAGATGAAACAAAATTGGTGTGATGTTGACTAGTCTGTAATGATTTGAGTCAAGTAATTTTAAGTCGCAAATATCATGTAAATACCTTAAAACTGATTTAATTCGACAGGAACGAGCCTCCAAATTTGGCCACGAGGGCGTACATCTGTTTTCCCTGATAGGTCTCATGGTATAGTGTTCATGCTAGGCCTTCGTTTTAATTAGTCGATCAATGGTGCATTTTCGGTATGTAACCAACTGATTTTTAGCACATTTTCTACACTACATGTATGTCTGCATGTGCTGTATCTGGTTATAGTAAACTCAAATAGATCACGCCCCCAAAGTTCGTGCAGCATTTTAAAAAAAAACCAGAGGATTCTGGGTGTCCCAGGACCCTATTTCACAAACGTGTACAAGTGTCATTGTACAGTGTACAGTATCCAATGTATTGACTGCACAAATATGAGCTCTGTTTAATTTGTTTTTGTAATTTCTTAATTTGGTTATTGTTTTTTTTAATTTCGTAAATTTTTTAATTTGTAACTTACAATTTGATTTAACGTACTTGTGACTTGTAAAGTAAGGAGTAATAACACAAGGTGTAGAACATTATTGCTACGGAACTTTGCATACCTTTGTGGAACTGGACCCAGGTCTCAAACCTCAAGTATGGCCACGTAAACCAACATCATACTTGGTTTAAGCGACTGTTTAAGCTTGATTTACTTGATCCAACTTTGTCTGCATGTAAACAAGTGGGAGTACAATGTAAATAATGCCAAATTAATGAAAAAGATGTTGTGTGTAGCAAGGTTCCATCCAACTCCTGTATATTCTGGAACAGGACGTCCAAGAAGGGGAGGGGGTCAAAAGGTCGACCTCAATGGACGTCGTTTATGCGCATCCCCTAAATGTACCCCTGTATCTCCAAAGTAACGTGAATAATTCGAAGCACAAAAAATGGCAAAGGGGGTATTTTTAAAGCTGGGGCAACGTTGAAATTTGCATATCCAAGGTGGATGCCCTGAATGGCTAGAAAATTACTCTTTATCACCCCGCCATCGGAGACAGTTTCGCCACATCCATCCCGCTGTGAGCGACAAACAGGTGTTACGATTTAAAAATAAAAATTAGACTTTTATCTAAAAATGAAAACAATTCCTCCGTGGCCAGGACGTCAAAAACTGAAAACGCGACTGACTGGCACTGGGAGGGCATGGTGTTTCAGACGAAAGGGTAACAACCGCAGCGTAGAGGGCGCTGGCGTCGCTATTTCCTAGTCTAATGCATATTGCCGTGTTTTCGCAGCAAAAATGGATCTATAAATAGGAGCTGAGGGAAGATCTCGTAGATATATTTCGTTAATTTAATGGCACGAGCGGCAAACACTCGTGGCGTGACTGTATGCGATACCCGTTTTTTACCATTGGGACTTTAATATACAAGGCCCAAATTGCATTTCTGGCGAAAAAAAAAAGATAACAGCGTTGTAAATATACTTAATTCAGTCAAGGATAAGCCGAACTAATATTAGATTAAGCGGGGAACTACAATGAGTGGAGTCTTGCTGGGAAGTTTCTCTTGTTGCTATATGCTAGGGCTTATTAAAGGTGGATTCGATAATAACTACAGCTGGTGGGCTGAATGTACATGCAACAGTATCGACCAGAATTGTTGCTAACCTGATTGAGACTGGCTGTGAGTTGGTATTTTCGGATATCAAGTTTTGTCAAATCCAGAAAACAAAGCCTAGTGTCAGGGAACGTTCGAGTATTGTCATTTTTGAGGGTGTAGGGCGTGTACCAAATGATGATGTCGTCATTGCTGTATTATAAAACATAAGTTAAAATCAAAAATTCACAATTTCTGTTTTGATTTTTTTAGAAAATTCGCTTAATGTTCAAATTTTTTTTGGGGTAAATGATGATGCTTATTTGAGGGAGGAGGGGGTCGACAAATGCAGAGGCATGCTGATGTAAGTGTGCCTTATGAGTTGCTGTTTTATAAAACATAAGTTAAAATCTAAAATACATCATTTTTGATCTGATTTTCAGGAAATTCGCTTAATTCGAATTTTTTTTTTGATAAATGATTATGATTATTTAAGGGGGGGAGAGCGTCGGGAAATGATGATAAATGTTGAAAAAAGATGACTTAAGTGAGCCCAATGATGATGTCAACATTGTTTTTTTTATAAAACTAGATTTAAAATCTAAAATTCATCGTTTTTGATCTGATTTTCAGGAAATTCGCTTAATACGAATTTTATTTGCCAAATGATTACGATTATTTAGGGTTTTCGGGGTCTGCAAATGGTGCATGCTGACATGGTGAGGAGGGTCAAAAATCTTGAGTGATGTCAATATTTGAACGTCCACTATTAAACTGCACGCATTTAAATTGATTTAATTTACCTGACTTCAGACACGTTTCTCTGCCAGCAATCTTGTCCCATTATCTTTGAATCATTTTCTTGAAACGACCGGAAGTCGCTAGTGTCTTTTGTGGTTTCTGTATGCAAATGTAACTACTTAGCCATGCAAATTGGTCCGCGAAACTGTGCAACACCTGTTCTGATATCTGTGATTTTGGACATTTCCTTACTGCTCATATCATACCGATAAATGAATATGTGGTTGTAATGATGAGAAAAAATGCGTCCTTCATTTAACGTGCAGGTACTATCTTTAATTCACCAATGTATCATCGTTAAACATTTTAAAGAAACTAATTTTATTGAAGATCAGTCACTGTTTGAAATATCAGACTCAATCACGAGTCTTTAAAGTACGTGTTGAAGGCAATCAGATAAAATTAAGTTGAGCTCATTCGTATTACTAGTAGAAAAGTTCGTGAAAATTTATGAAAGGCTTTTTCCATCTTTAGCAACAATTCTCATAGTAGCTTAAAATGTGATACAGAGGATTGAACTTGCAGAATAGTGTAGTAATGTCAGTGTCAAACTCGTAATTCTTAAGAAACGCATTCCCAAAAAAGAAGTTTGCACTAGAGGTTATTACATGTATGCCAAAATTTAAATGCAACAATTCGTATGATGATTTGGCTACCATTAATTATTCCACTTCATTTAACTTTTTTCAGGTCTGTCTCAGTGTCCGTACATCATCCATGTTATATTTGCCGAAATAATTGGACGAGTTGTGAAATGATTAATCAAGTCCGAGTGCTCGTAAAAGTCATCATGCTAATGAAGGTGAGCCGAGTTAACCACACTTTTACATCCGGTTTTTTAAATATAATAGGACCATAAAAAGTGGCGAAATTCCCCCACGGATGGCAACCCCCCTTGCATTTTCCGACACAACAGCGTTTATTTGCTTATTATTATAAGTTTTATATAACCATGGCTATTGCATGCTCGACACGACTTTCATCAATTTTAGATCAGCAATCGTAAAGTGGCCGTCCAGTATCGTTCCTTATCTGTCTGCAGAACTATTTTAATGAAAAAGTTCCTAAATTGGCAGAAATTAACCCAACCTCACGTGCAATATGAAACGCACAGAGAGCTTATCACATGCAACCTCTGCATTATTTGGTGTGTAAAACAATTTAATAGCGATTAAGCGATAACGAAACCAGATGCACTCTCCAGAAAACATGAACTCTGAAAACCAAGAAATCTATACCCTGTTTCAGGTTAAGAGTGACCAATTTCACTCTGCCCTCTATAGAGCCGCTATACCTGGAAAAGTCAGGAAAATTGAATTACTTTTAAAAAGTCAGAAAATCGACCAATCAATAACAGGTTTTGCACAACTAGTTATTGGTTAGCGCAAAAATCAAGCGAAGACGAGTAATTCTGTAAAAGAAATTAAGAAAGCCAATCTAAATTTGCTACTTCTTCGTGAAAATGTTGTATCTCCTGTTTATTTAACAAGCAAGAAATATAGGATTCCTTAGTTTGGCATGCAATATTTTTACATTTTCAGTGGTCAGGATGGTCAGGGAAATTAGTTTTAAAACCTGGAAAAGTCAGGGAAGTTGAAAATGTCAGCTCTTGGTGGAACCCTGCATGGCCAGGTCTATTCGCCTAAAAATTTGGCTCTGATTCTTCTTATTATGAAGTGTTATATTAAGTGTTTTAAGTGATAAATGTATAATACTTTAAACAAACTTGCCTGGAAAACGACATGCCATAAAATACTCCAACTCAAAATGGCGCGAAATTCAAAATCGTACGTGCCAGAATTTCAATTCATGTTTCTCATTAGAAATTAAAGATAACGTATTAATTCATTTCCATATGGAGCAAGTACCGAGGTTCATAACGTTCACCAGGTGGCAGGCTGGTTTTGACCATTCTTTAAACCTGACAAACATTGAAAGTAAAGCAACCTGGGTTTTATTCAAAGTTTATGGCCCACCCCCACACGCCCTAGCTTGTTATTATTAATATTATTTACTGTTAATGGTGGCATTTCTATTCTGAACTATGTTCGTGCCATACGTGTTATCGATACAATTGGCAAATTATCAATTTCGATCCTTGGCGTTTGTTTCCTGCACTAACGGAACGGTCGTAAAGCCCCGAATTGCATGGTGATTTACTTTCGACATTGTGATGGAAACGTGAACTGTTTTGTCGACTTTCAAGGTCGTTAATTAAACCCGGAACTACGCAATTACCAGTTGCATCCGAACTATAAATCGTTGCATGGCAGAGGCCTGCCTGGCTGCATGGTTAGGATTTCCAAGGGCTCGTATGGGGATTTTCAGAAGGTTGGCTTTGACAGCGTGCAAAATACGATGGTTAATCTTTTCTTTTGAGTTTTCCTTAACTTTTAAGTTGGCTGTCACGCAACTGCCCATACCATGTTCGCAGCCTGCATGCATTTCGTCTATTTTTTTTCCAAAAAAAAAATTTTGGTCAAAGGTTTCTTAAGAAAAACCAGGAAACACTCTGGAAATTGTATACGAGGTGGGAGTCGGAAGTGGTGTCACCTCTGGCGAACTCTGAGAGGCCCAGGGTTGCGAAATCGCAAATCCGCGAGCTGCATGCGAACTGCCCAACGTGCAGCATTGTTGCATTGTGGGAGCTGACAAATGCATTTTTAATGCCTCTTAACCGACAGTGTGGTACTTGGAATGATAAACAGGACTCTCGAACGACAGAGGCCATGGCATATCAATCACGTCCTGTGAAATGGGTTGAGGGAACGCGGAAGATGGCGCCACTGGTCAATGTTGCGTCGCCTAGAAGCCTAGTTGGGATTTCTGTATTACATGGTGCCCAGCAACGAGCCCAGGGCCAGATGAGTCAAACATGGCGTGTTGGAAACGGCCAACGACAGGAATTTAAACCCGTAGCAAAATCAGGAAGAGAGATTACGCACACCTTTTTACACAATTTCTAAAAATAACTAGCCGGTGTGCACGAACTTTAAAATTTTATCGTTATTTAAAAAATAAATGGCTAAATGTGGCAGGAATCCAAACGCGCAAGGAGCGTCGGCTTTGCGAATTGTCTCACGTTCGATTTTGGGTTATTTTCAGCTTTAATGTAACATAAACCAGAAACAAATTAAATAAATGACAATCGGTTTACAGGTAATCATTATACATGCAATGGAAGTTCAAAAAAGAAGAGTTTAAATTGTATTTTCGATAAAAATCTGCATTTTTGGCGTTTTTCAAATGCATTTTAGCGATGCCAAGCTAAATATGCTAATGTTAATGAAAAACTACGAATTACTAATTCACAAATAATATTAACGTTAGCAAGAGTCAAACTTAAAACTGGAATAAGCGGTGGTCCGAATGCTAGTGATGGACGCTAAATTTAGGTAGGGTGATAGCTGATTTAATTAGAACAATGCACTCTTTTTTTTCGGAATCGCTAATAACTATTGATCTTGAACTAGGCCTTGATGTGCTAGTAATAGCTCGATCCCATGCCTAATTCCATACTGGCCATCCAATAAATAGGTCTACAACCTACGTTCTCATATTATAATAGACACGTGACGGTACTTCACGCATAATATCGATCGAATTTAGTGTCATTTAACATCGGTGTTCACATAAAATCGAGAGGGGAAGCATTGCATGCCAAAATAACATACTATCGTATAACCTGTGTAAATCTTGCGTAATAAATTATAGGTGGGGTGGACGTGCATTCAATGTGCATTGGGCCGAACACCCAAACATAAAAATTACAACGATTTTGTGCATATTATGCACAATCTTGACTTCGAAAGGCAGTCTATACCTCTTTCACTATATACAGTGCTGTTGATTGATCTGTTCCCATTGCAAATGAATCACTTGAAATAACTATGCCTATTGTTTGTTCAGTCAATTTGCACCATAATCCTCCTCCAGGGCGTGGACCACACCCCCAGAATAAAGGACTTCAATTCGATTTACATGGAAATTATCAAGGGAAATTATAATTTAACTTTAAAAGACAGCTTGCCAAGGTTCAGGCTCGTGCTGGCTAACCACATAATGGTCATGTAAATTTAGGTGGTCAAACACGTCACCATGTAGATGCATTATTTTCAACATGTTGAACCACGATGGTGATGGTTCAACATGTTTGAACCAAGATTAATTTCAACTTGTTAAACCAAGATAGTGCAATGATGCGACCAATGGCATGACACTGAGCTCTGATACATCTTTTAAAGGAGCCTACCATAAAAAACGTTAAGTTTCAGTTTGGCGCTGAGAAGCTTATCGATTATCACGCCAAGGGTCGTCCATAAATGCTTCCAAGTCCAAATATTATTGCGGACTTATCGATTTGAAATTTGGAATGGCAAACTATATGGCTGAATATATGCGACGTGAATGTTAGACGACCCCCCCAAGAATCCTTTTGACACATGCAAACCCTCATTTACCGACTTCGACCACTTAAATCCGCTCCTGTAGTTACGTCTAACTGAATTGTTATTTTTAACAGCAGGTTGCAATGACTTTTAACTTTAGATGTCGGTGAGCGATCGGAACGTGTTTTCTAGCCACGTAAACCTGTGCTGAAAGCGTTGCCAAGAAATCCGGCATTAATGAACGACCCTCGTGTCACCTTGCCCCCTTTCAAGGACGTATATTTTTTGCGTGGCACCGAGTACGCCGTATTTTTTGCAGTTGCACCCTTTCAACTCTCCACCCACGATGAGGGGTAACTGATGGGGTCACCGAGCGCTCGGATTTCATGGTCGTCCATAAATGACGTCCGAGCTAGGATGGAGGAGGAAGGGGGTGTCACAAAAATTCAAAACCTCCCGCCTGGACTGGAGGCGTTAGGGGGTTGCTGACTACCTGTATTGGTGGATTTTTGTAATTGTCAACAATGTCAGTGTCACAATGTCACAAATGTCAACACTCAATAGAGAAATAGACGAGGTGGGAAAATAATGGAGGGAGTCACAAAAATTGAACGATCGTGAACTGGCGGGGATAGGTGATATTCTACGTTGTAGATTTTTCGTAGCATGACCTCGGTTCACACGACACAAGATGCCAAATAGATGACGGGATGGGGAAACTAAGGCAACCACTAAGCAGACTTATAGATTGAATAGCATTTGTTGGTGTTGACTCTGGATTTAAGAGCAGGATGGTGCAGATCTTTCCTGATCAACACAATCGCCACTTTTGAATAATTTGCATTGGTTAGGCCAGAGTGAGATACGAATTCGTTACACCCTGCATCTCTAAAGTAACTTGGAGATCGAGGCTCGATTGGATACGCATTAATGAAGTGTATCCTCAGCAAATTTGTATACCATTTTTGGCAAACCCCTGGTGTAGTCAAGATTACAGCGAGTCTATCGGACATGAAAGTCATGAAATTTACATTAGGGTCGTGGAATTTTGGCCTTTGACCGATTCTCGGAATGAAGTCTGATAATCACCATTTTGTGATGTGTTAAGGCAATGCCTTTGTGATGTATAAGGCATTGAAATTTGTTTGAAGTCATGAAAAAGTCATTGAAAAGTCATGGAACTGGCAATACCAAACACAGTAGTGCAACACCCTATAGAAGGGTATTTTGTCAAACCCCTAAGGTTCACGATACTCTGGAAACTACAGCAGTTAGACATTTGTGAGTTCAACGCATCGAAGCTGTCATTCGAATCCCAACCCCAGGCTGAGGTCACGTACGTTGGGGCCCAAAATTCGTGCGCCGCATTTATGGATAGCCCTAGCATGATTTTCCTAATCAGCGCGCGACTCATGGGACATCCTAGCCCGGGCCACTCCCCAAATGAGAAGACGTTGAACTTTGAACTCTGAACTCGACAGGAAGAAGAGTGGCTGTTCAATCCGCGCCTGGAGCCCCGCGTTTGGGGGTTAGGTGGCGCCTGGTGGATCATGGGGTAAGACACGCCCCCCTCAGCGGAGCTCTTGAGGTGTCCGCAATGGATAAAAAGCAACAATCGACATTGGCTTACCGCATGTTCGTGGCTGGGATTCTGCGTGTCGTTCTTGGCGCTGATGGTGAAGCCGCCGCCGTGACCTCCCCCGCCAGGCAAGTCCTTCATGGCGTCGGTTGTGTCAGAGGTCAGCGGCGCCAGGAGGGCCAGGGCCGTGGCGGACGTAGCCAGGGTCACTCTCCTTAGTCCGGGTTCAAAGGGGGGATGGCGCCCGAGTGGACGCTGGTCAGCCAGGGGTCAGCAGCCATGAAAAGGCGGGGGGTCAAAGGTGACGGGTCCGCTGCATGGGAACGGGGGTTTGAGGTGGGAAGAACGGCACGCGTACGTACGTCTGCCTCCCGCACCCTCAACACGACAATCAGCTGAGCGCTCAGCAGCTGCCATTAACGGCGTGCGCTAACCTCCACACCCGGGTCTCGAGCCAAAGGCGACGAAAGCGCCATCTACGGCCACGCCCGCCGAGTTTGAAAGGATGGATGGAGCCTCAAAAACCAGCAATGATGCTGCATGTGCATGTTTACTACTACAAACATGGAAAACTAAGGGATTTTTGAATTGAAACCTGGAATTTTTCGCGATCAAAATCGTTTTTTTTGTGTGCTGTTAGTTAGTATTCTGAGAAATGAAAGCAAAAATGATTGGGATAAATTCAGTATTTGTGATTACGCTTTTCTAAAAATGTTGCCTGTTGGCTGCGCTCCAAATTAATCTTACTTTATGCAGTATTGGTGATTTGGTTTAAGAAAATTAAAATTGACGTCAGCGGTGCCTTTGTTAATAATATTCATGGTAGTTTTCGAGAGGTTACATCCGAAATCCGTTGTTTATGGTCACTTTTTTATTCAAAGTATCGTCTACATGTGTATATGTACTGTATATGGAATTTCTGTCAATATCATTATTTCTGAAATTTTCATAATGACCATGAGTAGTATAGGCTCCCTTTACCACTGTCTACATGTAGAACTGCATTATTAATTTTAAAAAAATCCCACTAAAATTTCTTTCATTATTTCCACATAAACCGTTATTTCTAGCAGGCTTGTCAAAAATGTAATTTTTCAACAAAAAAAAAAAAAAAATCGCAAACGGCGTTTCTTAATTATTATTATTATTGCTAAATATTGTTTTCGGTAGAAGTGTGACTTACTTAATAATTAAAATATTTGTTGAATCTTGAAAAAATTGAAATGTGATCCGGAAGAACCTGGAAAACTCAGGTAATTTCCTTTTCAGACGTTTGTAGTCACCATGTCTTAGGAAACAGAATTGTGGGGTTTGGGTCCGTGAGCAAAGTTTTCAGAAGTTTACGAAACTGGGTCAAAATGCACAAAAAACTGAAAAGGGGAAATAGCATTTGGCCATGGTTCGTATTGCTACATTAACTTTGGGATAAGAGAAAAATAAATTCATATGAAGGGGAACCATGCCAATCATGTCACTTTCATATTTCCAGATACTGCGTATGCACGTGTGTCTTTGACATTATCCCTGGTTCCCATAGAAATTTCACTCAAAATTCTGAAATTCCGCTTTTATGGTTACTCTAGCGGCTCATCCGTGAAAACCCAATTATGGTTTGCGAAGATTGAATAGGGAAGTGTCCTAGCTGATGTATTTGTGGCGGGGCCCCAGCAGGGGGCCCGGTCCTGTAAAGTTCAATTTATGCTTAATACGAGCGTTCTTCGTTTTATCTCCTCGTCAATTTCAGGCGCTTAATCCCATCTGAAATTCTGGGAAATACTGAACCGAAGTCAAAGCGTATCAGATAGGGAGATTTGCCCCCAACCAAAATCCCAATTCGTAATGGCCGCCGTAGGGGGCGCCCCCAAGCGGAGGGAGGGTTCCTGGAAAAGGGGGTAACGAGGCCCCATCGACCAGAACAGGATGATGCGGGGATGATTATCGGGTCATAACTCTTTATCAGAAAAAAACGAGTGTCCTAAAAATGCTTCCATGTACATGTAACATGCATCAGTTGGTGAGGATTTCTGGGAAAAGGGCTGTCGCTAGGGGCCCCGGAAAAGGGCGATGGGAACTAATGACAGTTTTGGTCTAACCGAGCATGTTACGATGGCCGATTAACATCTATGTGGTCCAGTTGAAGTAACCTCCATCCTCGAGCGAATTGTGTGTTTTAAGACGATGGACATGTTGGGTGGTTGGGGCACCCCCTAATGGCCAGGCAAAGCCATTTACGATCGGTTTGGCTTCATCGAATGTCATTAATAATCCATGGGCATTTACACGGACCACGGCCGTAATTCACATCCGAATAATGGACAATACTTACTACACGAACATTTTTATTCTTCGAATTATCGCTTTTATTACGTAATCGATGCGCTTTAAAGGTTTACTGCGGTTGCGCAGTTTGGCAGATTCTGTTGCTACGACGTTCAAAACTACCAATGCGAGTGCGGTTTCTATGTGATTCTCACTATAAGGCAAGGGGGGCTAGGCGACGTTCAAGTATTATGTCATCATCTGGGGAGGGCAGCCAATTGCGAGAAGTCATCTCTGGCTCACTTGTTTAACAAATTTCCTTTTCATGCTTTATATTAGCTTTCCTCGATTGAATAAAGTTCTCGAAATAAGTTTTTTTTTAATATGCTGATTCCATAAGCACAGGGTTCACACTTTCTAGAAAGTCAGAGAAGATCAGGGAATTTGATAGTTTGCATAAGCCAATTGATTAATTAGCAACTTTTATAAAAAATTGGGCTAAAATCTATTATTTGTCTTATTTGCTAAACAAAAATCATGTAAAATGTCAGGAAAATGACTGAAACGTTGTCAGGGAAATCGACTTGAGAATTTGTGGATAATCTGTAGGTGTCAGCCTGTAAAGTCCAATTTCTTATTTAGCTGCCCCTAACCGCCAGGCAATCACTGCCAGCCTACGAGACATTATGGGAGCCCACTGTGAGAAGCCTACTTTCTCATTGTGTTCATCACAAAGCAGGGAAACATATTGTAGATTATTCCAGCATTAAGTTTTTTGCTGTTTGAAGCGGTCTTTTGAACGCTGTTGTTGTTAGTTATTCAGAAAAAAAATCCACCTGACAGCAATAACAGTACCAAAAAAATCCCTGCAGTATTTAGATTTTTACTATTTGAATCGGCGTTCTTTTTCACTGTCGTAAAACAGTACTAAAAACAACTTAACAAGAATCATGAAACAATGAAAATCGATCGATCCAGTACATGTATAAGTTTTTTGCTGTTTGCATCAGTGTTCAATTTCTTCATGTAGTCAAGAAAACGCTGAAAATCCACACGTCAGCAAAAACAATGGAAATTACTGATGGGTTGAACTTGTAAAAATCCGTGTGAGCAAAAACAATCTTTCAATCTTAGTTGGTCGCCAAAAGTGTCATTCGAAGCTTCCATATTTGGCATAATATTCAATTATATTCTTCTCTTATTACTGGCCCCAGGCAGGCCTGTTCACATATGTACATGTACATTTGCGAAGGAAGGCTACATACGCCATTCGGGGTCCAGGCAATTATCATACGCTTACAAAAGATTTGAAATTCGATAATTTTGATAATAAACACATGGTCGGAAACACGTGCGAGAGCTAGAGGGTTTTGCCAAATTATCCGCCCCTATTATACGGTAATATGCTTCTATCTCTCCCACGTGGGTACATGTACGTGTAGCTGGCATAACATTGGTGACCAAGGCCGAATAAAACTCGTTAAATTATCGCCGAATACTAACAATGGCGTATTACATACATGCATGCAGGCCTACGTGTAATTCGAAAACGTGTACGACATCGAGCATACCGAGTGTGCTGGTTGCCTTGAGAATAATGGCCGATTAGAATGTTTTATCCGACGATGACCGCATTCGTTAATCCCCAACTGGTTAATTCACTGACATTGGATGGTTTGATCCTGTTAACATAGTACGTTACAACGTTACAATAATACGGTAACGTTACGGACTAGCAGTTGTAAATGCAGCGTGTAAGTTGAAAGAGTATTGTTGATACCATGGACACAAAATGTTAATCGGTCGACGTATTGTACGTTCGTCACATCCCACTTAACCCCGGGTTAATCAGGTGTCACTCACCTGATACCCACAGACTGCATGGAGTGCTAGCAACACGTGGCACTGATCATATTAATTCGCTGGACCAGGGTTGTTATGATAACAAAAAACGCAGAATGCTGGTATCTATTGATAATTCAATTGCGAACACACGCAATGATGAGGTTATCTTTTTGGGAATTTTGTCGGGGTTCGATGGTGGCGCCATCCGCCAACTTACTCGAAAATCGCGCTTTTGAAAATTTGATGTATGTTTTTCCTCGGAATGTGCCCTGATCCAGCATAGACACTATGAGGAGGTGGGCTTATCCTAACGGCTCGTATGCTGGCGTTTTTAGGTTAGGATACGATAGGATAATCGGAACTAAAAGACAAAAAACGATAAATTGCGATAGCTACGACAGGTGCCATTCTTGTCTACTCCACAAGTAGTGTTGAAATATTCGTATTTTATGCATATTTAACTGGATCAGGGCATATTCCGTAGTATATCCGATTTTTGAAGGATGTGCTATTACAAGGGTTCCCTAGACCTGAAAATTAACCCTGACAAATCTGGAAAAGTCAGGGAAATTGAAACTGCATGTAAAAATCAGGGAAAATGGAAGACATGGTTGGTTTCACAAAAATACTCATCAAAATTTGCTGTTTCTGAATGAAAATTTGTGTTCTGTTTTACATACCATTCCTTACATTGGCACATGTCAAATTTTTACATTTTCTGTGGTCAGAGAGGTCAGGGAAACGTATTTCAAAAACTGGAAAAGTCAGGGAACCCTGTTTACTATGGTTACACCGTTGTAAATCGTTTGGGAAAACTTGCAAATAAATTTAACCGGCAAAGAAATTGAATACTCTGCTAAATTGCACTGCTAATAGTGTAGAGTCAGTGTAGTAGTGGGGGCGTTCAATTATTGTCATCATCAAGGGTGGTTGTGGCCAAACGATGAGGTCAAAAACGATGATTGAAAAAATTGGATTATAATTCATCTGTAATCCAGTTTAGGCAATTTCGCCTTTGGCTTTTTCATGTGAGCAATATGGGTTAATAAGGGGCTAAAAATGCATAATTTCTGGCCAAATTTTCATAAAGATGTCTTGAAAATCGCGAAAAAGGTGATGACGTAATATGTGAACGTCCCCTATGTGGGACTTTTCAATGTTGTGCCCTCAAACGACTGACCATGTGGTGACAACAAGTTGCGTGCCGCGCAGTTAACGCCAATCGTTGTTCATTCCATGTCTGACAGCTGGGTACATAAAGATGTCGAAAGAATTTCAATAAATCTACCGATTAATTATAAAAAAAATCGTTTATTCTGCCGTGACGCTCGCGTCCAGTCGTCGCAGTTGGTATTTAACAAACCTATGACGTTAATCGTTATGTTACAGGCCCTGTCAAATCTGTTGTACGAGACTGAGCTTGACTATTGATTAAAAGTACAGTCATAGTCCATAAATCTAAGAATCCTTCATTCTGGTATTGGTGATCGATGGTTATTATAGGGTTCATACCGTCAGGAAAAGTCAGGGTAATGAAATGTGGTCAGGGAAAGTCATGGAAATCTTGACATTTTGACCATTAAGTAAGGGAAATTCATAATGTCTGGAAATTTGTCGTGGTACAACTATTTTGATAGGTATACAGTAAGTATCAACCACTAATGTTTCACATCGTTATTAATATTAATACACTAAAAATCCAATATTTCTCGAATTTTTCAAAAATGTTGCCTATGGCAGTCTCGTAATTATTAATATTATTATTTATTCTGAAAAAATTGTGGGCTAATTCTATCATTTCGTGTCAGATCTATAATCTTTAAATTTTCCGCCATATGGTATATTTGCTTGGATCAAATTGTATTTTGAAATTGTCTGGAAATTTTCCATAGCGTCTGGAAAGCCTGGAAAAGTCAGGGAAATTAAGTTGAAGATTTGGCTAGTCATCCTGACAGAAGAATACAAAAAATATAGTTAATTGTAGTGTTGCAGATAAAGTTAATTTTAATTACATTTGACGTTTTTTGTTTGATAAGTCAGAGAAATTGAGTTGCAATTTTGGTATGAGCCAGGTATTATAGTTTCGGTTAAGTTTCTACTGTTTGTAATCGGTCTCAGCAAATCAAAACCAAAAACACTGCCATACTTTCTATCGTCTATCCCACTTCCTGAAAATGCTTCTTTTTTGCAAACCCAAGACAAACAATAGAAGGAGTAGCAAAGGTTAATGCTGCAACTTTTGGGGCAACTGCCACCCGCTCCTATGCAACGCCACGCAAAAAACAAATTCTCCATTGTACGCCAGTGGATTGTTCCCTTTAATTAATGATATCACATTTGATGCCAGCGCCGTCTATTGAAACCCCAGAGTGGACTAATAGCTTCTAACCACAATACACTTTAATTAACTGCGGGTTTAATGCCTTAATTTGCGTTGACCCCAAGCTGAACATCACGAACTGCTAGGCCTGACACCCTTCCATCCACAACGTTGTTTTTTATTTCTCCCAATGTTATTCGGAAACAAACAAGTATCAAATTGTATTTTTTGGCTCGAATTTGTATCTATAAATAGCCGAACGACATGTCGACCCCATTCGGTTTCCCGGGTTGTCCTCGTACTAATGTTTCCGGGTGACCCACTCACTATGTCGACGCCATTATAAAGTTTATGGTTGCCATATCAAACGAAATTTGCAGGACTTGCTTGATTTCTGCTACAGTGTAGGCCTTAATGAGTAGGTTACTGTATGTCAATGCTAAGGGCGACCTCTTTTGGCAGCAAAAAGTGTGGGATATAGGGTCTCCACCATGTCACGCCACTGGGGTTGAGCTTCGTGCACACTCAATAAATGCATAAATTAAAAAAAAAATTAAAAAAACTTGAAAGCCACTTTACCCCTGGTGACATTCTCAACTGGATCACATCCAGGCTTACATCTCATAGGCAGACCTTTTTTTTTCATATTTTCGTCAGTCTTATAAAACATGTTGGTAGGTCAAGTTGATCAACCGGTATACCCTTAATGAAAATTAACCTAGATCCGCAGGTTTACTACATGTACATGTATATGCGTGTATTTATTACATTATTTTTATACATGTACAGGCAAAGTAATTGCCACAAATGAGTGAAAATGCAGTATACATTTCAAAGGCTCGGCTTGTTATGTTGTCTGTTCTAATATTCTATGCCAATATTAGCTATAGCCAAGTTTGTCATATAACAGATAATCGCAGCGCCCATAAGTGTGGAAGAGAAAAAATAGGTTTTTCAAAAATATTTTTAGTGAAGAAGTATAGGCGAAAATTCTACAAAGATGTAGGCAGAAATTCGTAGAAATATTAATCGCGAATTGCGAATTTTAGCCGAAAATTAAATACGTTTTTCGATAATAGTCTACGGGGTGATCATAAAGTGCTACCCTCATTGCAAAAAAAAATTAAAAAAAAACCTGTTAATTAAGAGAAACAAATTTTGGAAAAAAGAACTCAAAGAATGGTTCCCCCAGACCTGGGAAAGTCAGGGAAATTGAAACGGCCTGGAGCAGTCCGAGAAAGTTGATTTTCTTTTAAAAAGTCAGGGAAATTCAACAAATCGATTACAATTTTGCGTACAAATCACACAATCAGGAGACAACAAGCAGTTCTGTAACAGAACCATATTCGTGAAATGTTAACTTTAGGTTACGAGGAACAAATTTTTGAAAAAGAAGAACTCATAAGCAGGGTCCCCTAGACCTGGAAAAGTCAGGGAAATTGAAACGGCCTGGATACTGTAGGCCTAAGTCAGATTTACTTTTAAAAAGTCGGGGAAATTCAACACAAATCAGGAGATGACAAACTATTATGTAACAGTATAAATATTAGTATAATACAGTATAAATATAACCCCCAAATATTCATATTCATGAAATAAAAACTAGGTCTTCTACAGGTACGTTTTCCCCAAATTTGGTACTTGCAACTAACAGTTGTTTAAAAATGAATGTTGTAATGAGGGCAGGACTATTGTAACACTCGAACGTTCCCCAAGCACTCTAAAAATTCAGGATGTCGAAGTTCTCATAAATTATTACCGAGAAAGTTGAATGGCAACGAGGCAGGTGGAAATGGTTTTGAAATAAGTTTGTGTTTTACGATGGGCTGAACCCTGGACCCTGGCGATGAATTAGCATCCACGTGGCGCTGGTCAGGGCGTTTCCTGTAGGTTTTGCTACAATCCATATGCGTTGGCCATCACGTACTTGCACATGTAGTGAATTCAGCAAACCGCGAATGGCAAATGTACGTGATATTAATGCCTGGCTGACCTTGGGCTCAGCTGGCCTTGATTGGAATAGCACTGGTAATGGACCAGGAAGCATCTGCTGGCACCCCCTCCTGGCCTGGCTAGGCCCCGTTTTGAGCATTTTAAAAGGAAAGGGGCACCTAATGGGATTTTCAGCCAACCCTTTCGCAAGGCCCCTGTTTTCCGTGTTTTTTACGAGCCACCAACGTTGGTTCTCACTCGTTTTCCGTATTTCCCAGCCTCGATTATTTTGCCCTCCCCTGCATGTCATTTTTTATGCTTTCTGACAGCTTCCCAAAAAGTGACAGCAACGTTATTCTTCTGGTTTGTTTTTTGCGTGGTATACCATCCATGGTCGCCGTTTCGCTTAAAGGGGTGATAAACCCCATAACGTACTAGTATACCTGCGATGAAATTTCGAGAAAATGCCCCCAAATAAATAACAACGTGAACAATGTTTTTCTCCCAAAATTTGGAAACGTTTCATTCGTTTCGTTATTAAACATAAACGTAGTCAGTTCAAAAGCACGTGTACAGTGTACGTGTATGAAACGGAAAATCTTGATCAGTACTGTGAATGTAGATTAACTTTAGTAAAGTCCCTGCTCCAAATGAGCGCGTATTTATTTCAACTCTACTCGTCTGATACAAGATTGACACTTGCCCGAGCTACATGTATTGGAGTTTATCCTTTTGACTGCATGTATCAAAGAATACATGTACATGGTTCCCCGAGACCTGGAAAAGTAATGGAAATTGAAAAGGCCCGGAGAACAGAAGTCAGGGAAATCGAAAAGACCTGGAAAAGCCAGGAACGTTTACTTAGTCAATAATACATTTTACATTGATAATCATTGGGTAACACAAAAATAAAAAATATGGAAGAAATTCATGATGAAAATATCGATCTGACACTCATGTTTATATAAAACAGACCATTAATACACTGTATGTAATTTTGTCAAGGAAATTTATTTTAAAACCTGAAAAAATGAGGAAGTTGAAAATGTCATTTCTGGGGGAACCCTACAAAATGATCTGACCCCATCACATGGCTCGTAGGCTTGAAGTGATTTCTTTGCGTTTGAGTAGCTAATTAAATTGTTTTTGTTAGTTCAGGTTAGGTTATGCTGAAAAACAACAACACCATCAAGCAAAAAAAAGGAAAAAGGCCGGATAAATTGGGACAGCTAGGACAGAGTGTCATTCTTGTATTCTAGACAAGTATCATTGAAATGTAAATATTTTGTGCACGTTTGGAGCAGGGACTATCCTTTTTTTTTGTGTTTATCATAATCTAAACTAAACTAACCTACTTGTAACAAAGTAATGTCTGATTTTGCTGCTCCAACCTCCAGGCAATCACTGCCAGCCTACCAGCCATTAGGAGAAGCCCACTTTCTCTTTCTCATGAATACTACCATGAAGAAACACATTTTCGCACTTAAAGCCGCCTTAGTAAACAAAACGGTTACTAGCTGTCTTACGGCTTGGCTCTTGATATTAATTTGCAGTAACTTAATTTCAAGGTTCATTATTGAAAACCTGTAACTTTGCTTTTCATCACGAATTTGGCCGAATTTGGCACCAGATGGCGTCCGGTAGACTTCTGACCAACAGCCTGGCTAATAGTACCCATGTGAAGACGTAACTTTGTGAATGTTCCTCACCCCTTTTTTGTTTGTTCGCAAAGTAGGTTGTGCCCCTGACCGAGCCTCCCTTTGAACCCTTTCATTTTGAGTTAAAACCTGCTGGCGGATCTTATTTCCCCATTCCATGGCGTTACATATCGAAGGAGAACAACAAAACAAGGCCCAGATTTACTCCCCCTGTTATTTTGAAAGCATTCTTTCGTCCCCTCCCCATAATTCAATGATAGCTCCTGACGAGGGACCCCTTCTTACCTCTTTCTCTAGATAAGCAAATTAGACGCGTTGGGGGTCGAAGGTCACCCCAATAAGTACACAATTTGTTATTAGCATACAATCACGTCATTCGCGAAGCCATGTATTGAACTTCTCAACCGCATAATTTAGGTCATCAGGTATCAACTTACACATACATGATTAATATTATCATATACAGCTGTTCGTGTCATGTGGTTTGAATTGAAACGATAACGAGGTTATCGAGATGTCCTAAAACACGTATGGGATTGGTGTCGTCCCATGAGCTTTGGGCGTAGCGCCCTCATGGGGGCAAAGTGGCAGTCTCGAAAACGTGTGTTGTGTGTTCCTTTATTAGCTACATGTACAGTAAGTTAGAAGGGACATTGTCAGGTTATGTTAAATTAAAATACAAAAACCACAAAAAATAACTTCTGACAACTACATGTACAGTATGGTTGTACGAGTCTCAGTCAGGGTGTTTACTGGATTTTGTATTGCAAATTTCATGACTTTTCCGTGACAGCAAAAAATGTCAATACATATTAGAATGTGAGGCCATTTCAGTTTCATGTCATCACTAAATAGCGATATTCGGAAATATCTCTACCACAGTGAAATTTGATGACAAATGATGAATTTTATCCCATATTTATTTTGTGAATCAGTCAAAGGCAAAAATTCCATGACCCTGATGAAAATTTCATGACTTTTTCATGACTTCCATGACCAGTAGACATCTTGTCATTCTGGTATACTTGTAAAACTGTGCAAGTAACATTGAAATATAAATATTGGGATGAAGTACGGAATATTCCCTGCTCCAAATATGTGAAAACGTGTATGCATATTGTAAACCTACTAGTCAAGTAGACAAGAATGTCACCTGCCTTAGCTGTCGCAAGTTATTCAATTTAGTTTTTCATTATGTTGTTTTGGTGTTTATTCTAACATTTCCTGACCTAACTGATCTAAAGATGTAATTTCTTCATTTAACTGCAGTTAATTGCTGACAATCACTGCTAGCCTACGATCTGTTAGGCTAGTGAAGCCCACTTTTCACATACATGTACATGTAGTGTCTATTCTGAGAAGGGCAGCAGCAGGGCCTGTTCCGAAGTACAGCCGAATATCGTGTAGAATGCAAGGTGCTTACTGAGTACATGTGCGTGTGTTTTCGCATATGGAAAAACTATAAATGAAATTTGATTTGTGTATTATATGCACCGTGGGAGATTAAAATGTCCGGACCCCTCCATAAAAGTGAAACGCAAATATTGACTAAATTTTCCCCTTTCTGGTTTAATGGCATTTCTAGGAAGTCGTTTTATTCCGTCAATACACTGTAGAATCCTAATGTCTTTCGGATATTCGAGTCACATTTTGCATCATCTTTTTCGGCTCTTGTAAATGTAAATCATACTGCCATGTTCAAAAGTTGAATTGATGGCTCGATATTAAGCCCGTAAAACGACCTCCTTTACGATTCGTTCACATCGTGTCAACTTCAATTTTTTAAAATGTTTATAACTCGTATTGTTTCGTGGTCGTCATTGTCAGCGTGTTTATGCAACTCGTATTCATCAAAATTTAAATATCAAATGAGTAGCCCTTGGGATATTATAAACGGTACTGGTGGTCGTATACACATTAATGATCAAAATGCGCACTAGATATGAAACTACGTACAGTATGTTTGCTTCAATATCTAGTATGCACGCATTTTATACAGCTGGAACCAGAACTGGCTCAATTGCTCAAACCTCAAATGTTAATTGTGATGGTAATTTGATGAACGATCAAAATTAATAAGGGGCAAATGGGCAATATGGCTCCCTTTTCTGAGAATGGAGACTAAGAATGAAAGTAACACGTTTCTCAAACTGGAACATTCTCAAACTTTTCAAGCAGTGATTGATATATTGTTATTGCATTTACGATGCACCATCAATGATACTCGTACCAGTACGTGTTTTGATATGAACCAGCCTCTGCAAAAGTACGTAACAGGCATGCAAAAGTATTAGAAAGAGAATACGGAAATAACTGGTATACTTCGGTATAGGCCCTGCTTCAGAATGGACACCATGAGAAAGTGGGCTTCTAACAGCTCGCAGGCTGGCAGTGATTGCCTGGCGGTTAGGGGCAGCTAAGTCGAAAGTTACATTAGGGGATGACAATCCTAAACATAATTGTAATTGTAATTTACTAACTGGGGTGCGCATCCGCAAATGACTATCAATACCGTTTTTGCGGGTTCCCAAATCTTTGTAAAATTACCCAAAATTGGGTAAAACTGTTCTTTCTTTGTAATGGTAACGTCACACCGCGGATTACAAATTAAAATCTACCGCAAAAATGTATGATAAGAGGAGATACCTGTATCTCCCAAACAGCCTTAAGAATTTATTATTAGAATCAATCACCTCTACTTAAACTACCTATATAATGAATATTTTATCATGGAGGTTTAACACGAGGTTTGTAAACCAGTAGATAACCTGAAAATCAATGAAATGTCCAACTTAGGCCTGGTTGCACCAACGAGTGTTAACCAAAACTCCAAGTAAACCTCTAGTTACCAAAGGAAAAGCCAGTGGCTTGTAATAAAAATGGGGAATGAATCAGTGGAGGCAGCCATTTTGGTTTCGATGAAATTCCCCCCATAATTCGAAGGGTATTTACAGGTTTACTAACCTTGTGTTGAAAGTCCCTGTAGTAAAATGGTTCAACATAAACTTATTAGTATATACTAACTCTCATGCTAACTTGGGTTATTAATAACCCCAAGTTAGCTAATCTTTCGTACCTACAATGGTGAAATTGGGCCTAAGGGCAGGTTATCCTTCTCTACGTTGATTGTGGTTACATATATTACAGAGCTTGTAAATCTTTTAAAATAAAAAGTTGACCTGCTCTGCACTTGCATGGAAATGACTCGAAAACAGATGACCCCTTTTTGATAGGCCTGACTCAGCTGACATTAGGTCGTGTGGGTATGCAGTCATGCGATTAGGAGAACTGGCATTTATTGTCTTATTAATGCGTTGAACCTGATAAAACTAATCCCTTGATGTATTTCGTATGTTATTTTATAAACCGTTTCAATAATCTCTTCGATCGCTGGCTCTTGCGTCAGTAAAATCCCGCCGTGACGTCATCACGTAGCTTTCGTCAATATGTCGATGCTGCCCCTGACCGCCAGGCAATTACTGCCAGCGTACGAGCTGTTACGAGAAACCAACTTTCGCGTAATGTCGATGCTGGAGCAGGGACTATACCGAAGTATACCCTAGCTTTAAGGCCAGCTTACTCTACGTGCTGAAGATACAATGCTGTGTCTGTCACTATGCTAATGGGATATGTAACTTTGTATAGTGATGACATCCTGAAATGCACTTTCATCAACAACATGACCAAAGCTTTTCTACAGCTTCTGTACAGGCTCGAAAGGGGTGACGTCAATGCGCCATGGATGAAAAAATCGTCTGTTTAGTGCGTGTGTTCTGGATGATTTGGACGAGATAAAATTCTTGGCGGGATTAGCACTGTCTTGTTGTTGCCAAATAAACTATTAGCACCTACCCAAATCCATGTGCCACGATGAGTGACGGGTAACAGCTAAGCGACTGGCTTAATAGCATTTAGTGCAATGTTGAGCTAGCAATTTGGTGGGTTTCCAACCTAGAAATCTGAGCCTTTCCTAAAATGCAATGTCAGCACGAAATTTTATGGGAGGCTGAGTGAAAATTTCACGAAACAACAGTTTTGCTGATCTACATGTATTCTAAATATTACTTTTTATTATTTTTAATATTAGAGTAAATTACTTATGTAATGGTGTGTTGTTCTTTCACAAGTTATGGTAATGGCTATGGTGCTGCCACCTGGGAGGGTGATCATGAAGTCCTACTCATTACAAACAATTATTTAAAATACTTAAGTACTAGAAGCAAATTTTGAAAACAGGTATACTCCTGAAGTTTCTTATTCGATGTATTTTAGTGTTACGTTATTATACCTTTTTCAAGTGTAATTTTGTTCCTTGTATCTCTGACAGCTTTTTTTAAAAAAATATTTTTACCATGAGAGTAGGAATTTATGATCACACTGCTGACCATTTTCTCTTGTCATTACTAAAATTAGTTTTTAAACTGTCTTTTGACGAGTTCAATTTATTGCAAATTCTTTAGACTTTATAATCACTCAGCATTAACTTTTGCCTTTTTATTGCAAAAATTATTATTTTTAAACTATCATTTCTCGAGTTTAATTTCCTGCAAATTCTTCAGATGCAAATTAACCCTACTAAGACGTCGTTTAATGTGACTAGATCTAACTTTAAGAGCAATGCAAGAAAAATGGGACCTGCATACAGTTTTCAAAAACATGTACATTTTTATTGTCTATTTTATATTTTCGGATTCTGACATAGTGCTCAAAAATAAACATTTTCGCGGTTATTCCTCCACAACACACTACGAATATTAAATGACATTGTAGCCAACAGGTTAGCAAAATGACAAGATGGATTGTTCTAAACTTTGAAAAACGACTGTAGTACTTGGTTTGAAATTCTTGTTGCAAGCATAATTTAAGGCTGACCAGACTCCTGTATAATATCCCTTCACAACATATGGATACATTGTATTTACTGCATGATTGTTACATGTATATCAAAAAAGTGTACAGGAAGCAAATTGCTCCCAAGACGAATCTTGCAGCATCCAAATTATTTTATTACGTTGTAATTTTTTTTATTAAAGGAAACTGCCCTAGAGTCAAAAGTACTCACTGTATACGCGATCACTGCACAAAATGTGCAGCTGAATTTAAAAATTCGACATAAAACTTGGCGAAAATGAAATATAGTACAGTGTATGTCAAGTCAACACTGCAACATGGCAGCCATATGGGTTTAAAGTAGTTTTAAGTTGCAATGAGGTGTCAATTTCATGGATGTATTGGCAAGGTCTGTTACGAGTGTAAGGGACTGGATAGATTGCCCAAAAATTGGGCGATGGTAAAGAGGTAAAACAAGGGGGTGTTTTAAAATAGATAACTGAAATGCTGTTAAAGTGAAAAAACACTGTAGTCATCGAAAAAAAGGCTGGCAAATATGTCGATAAGTTGGCTGTAGTTTAACGATATTGGCGCCAGCGAGATATCATGTAAAAATAAACCCGTTTAAATGATTAATTAGAATCGTTTTAAACAATGCTCTGCATGGGAGAAAAACGAAAACACGACAATAAAACGTCATCGGTGGCTCCACCCTGAGCCAAGCAAGGACAGTTCAAGACGGCTACTGAACATTGTAGGGTCCACACTCCACAATGACCGTGAAGTTAGATTGAAATGGCAGCAGGAAACGCATACAGATAAAAAAGGACATTTTGTGAATTAAAATGTTAAAATTTATGACTGCAGAATAATTAGAAGAGTGTCAGTTTCATGTCGTTGAAACATTATACAGGACTAGTCAGAAATTCTGTGCAGCTAACAGTTTACCAATTCGAAATAAATTTACAGAAACGTTCCCTAGTACATACTGTATACATGTACTAAATGTTTTTAGATTAATTGCAGCCTTCACATCTACAACTTTCTAATTGGAACTAAATTTATTTTGCATGCACTTTGACATGCATTTTACATGCACTTGTTAATTATTGGTTAATACAAAAATCAAAAATTAGGAAGAATTCATGATGAAATTATCAATTTAAAAAAAAACAATTTTAAATGTGTTTCCTTATGCAAATTTATTCTACTTCCTGCCCTTACAGTGGCACAGACTGCACATATACATGTATGTCAAGTGTTGACGTTTTCAGTGGTCATTGTGGTTAGGCTAATTTGTTTTAAAACCTAGAAAAGTCAGGGAAGTTCAAAATTTCGTTTCTGGGGAAACCCTGTAGTAGGGTACGAGATAATTTCGAATGACCTTGATGGAAAGGTTCAAGGTCAAGCCGGGTGACACCTCTGCAAGGTACTCCCAGCGTACCTAGAAAAGTCAGGGAAATCGAAACGGTCTGAAAAAGTTAGGATACTTCAACAAATCAATAACAGATTTTGCATAGCTACATATAGTTATTAGTTATCACGAAAATCAAGAGATGACAAGCAATTCTGTAAAAGAAATTAAGAAAACTCTTCTAAATTTGCTGTTTGCTTGTTAAAATTTGAGTTTAATTTCCTGTTTATGTATGCTAAGCGATGCATATGGCATTCCTTACATTGCCGTTTCATATTTTTTCCTTTTAAATGATCATGGTGGTCAGGAAAATTTGTTTTAAAACCTTAAAAGTCAGGGATTAGTTAGGAAAGCTGAAAGTATCATATCTGGGGGAACCCTGCAGTGACAGATACCTAGTTCATGACTTGCTACACTGCCATATTTGCACTTTAAAGCAAACTTTAGTGGGGTGGGGGAGCAATTCTGTCTCGCCCTGTATAAACAAACATGTACTGTATGCGCCTAACAATTGTTTCATCCTGAGTTAATGTTTATTATACCGAATATTCTGAACATGGGGAGTTATGGAATACCATAAATGTGTAAAATTACATTCGTGAATTCTTGTTGTCTCGCCATATTTTCTAATTCAAAACATTTTGCTTATTTACATTATTAAAAAATACATTTTTATGATTTTTCTTTAAAAAAATGGGAAAGTTATTGATTACCTTGAAACGAGTTGATAGGGATGTGATGGCTTCACAATAAGTCAATTATTGTTGTTTGAAATATTCAAATGAAGGTGTGTTGCGTTTGCAATTTGATCTGGACTATTTTATTGACTAATAAGCCCAGATGCTTAAATTTCCCCGCGTAACAAATTTAATATATCGTGATTTATTGTATGATGGATGTCATTATCCGGATTATCATACCCCTCTAAAAGGTAATTAAATTAATGAAAGCCAAGAAAGTAATCTAAAAAGCACAGCTGCATGCACATTATGCCATGATCAAGCTGGATCTGGAGCTCGAATTTGTGATCCAAAGCTAAATATTCAATTCTTGTTTACGCGTTCTAATTTGAAACAGGATAACGTGAATTAAATGGGTAATAAATCCTAACAGAAAACTTGAAGAAACTCCATATATGCTATTAGTGAGGCGTAATTACAATGTGAAGAAATCAGACGATAGCCTGAGGATGAAATGATAGGAAAATTACCGTTATTTCGTATGCCGTAAACTACGATAAAATAATAATGACGAACTACTTGCCACAATAAAATTCAAGAAATTTGGTTTCATATTAATTCGAAAACTGAAAATTGTCAAACATGACAGCTGAAACTCGTTATTTTAGCTGAATTGTTACCTTTGTTACCTGACTATTATCAACCTAGTTGCTAGACAATATTTCTATTGAACATATTAATCTTCTTGGAAATTTGGGATACAATCCATGGCACGATTGTGTTAAGTGTTATCCTGCCCCCTTCAATTGGCAGCTTTGTAAGTTTGGTGTAGTTTTAAGTTTTGGTACATTGCCACTAATGATTAGGCCAAACGTGCCTGAGAGATTGTCATAAAGAAATGCTCCTTCAAAAGGCCCCAGTATGCAGTAGTTGATGTTGTGGAACAGAAATATGAATTTTATATTTAGTATTGATTCTTGGGTTTTGCCTAGTTTCCCAGACACATTAATTAAGGTGTTTGGCTTACCAAACTGAAATGTCACACAGCCCTGCTACATGTATTTCCCCTTTTCGATACACAGGGAACACAAGGTTCAATTTAATGAAAAGATGTAACGAACAAAGAAGGCAAAAGTGGGTCGAAAACAATTTAAATAAGAAATGCCAAGCTATAACGGCATACAAAGAGATGAATGTCTGTTTATGTCCCAAATTACGACATAATTACAAATTGGATGAATGTAATGAGGCGGTAATATACTAGGATTTGCGAGCCAGTAGCCAACACAACAATAATGCATACACATGTTCTGAACTTATTTCACAGTACTTAATGCCCTCAGTGGCTTCAGTGTCCCTAAATGAGTGAATTTGGCAAACACTTCCAGTTTGCTTCAAAAGAAAGTGTGAATTTGGCGCTCAGCCCTCTGTCAGGGTTCCCCCAGAACTGGAAAACCCGGAATTGCCAGTGAAATTGAATTGAGGTGGAATAGTCAGTGAAATTGGAAGGAGATGGAATAGTCAGGGAAATTGGAAGGAAATGGAATACTCAGGGAAAAGTGAAATATTTTGAAAATCCATTAGGTATTTATTAAAAAGCTAAGAAAATCAACCTAGCAATTGAAGCATGTACTCCTATGGAATTTGCTGCAATTTTTTGTTCTTTTTTTGTTTTTTATACTAATACATGTCCTGTACATGTGTGGCAAGCAAATGATATAGCATTCCTTACATTGGCATATGTCAGATGCTTGCAAATTTCAGTAGCCAGGGTGGTCAGAGAATATTTGTTTTAAAAACTGGAAGTGTCAGGGAAATTAACACGACCTGGAAAAGTCAGGGAAAATTGATTTATTTTGAATAAGTCATGGAAATTTAACAAATTCAATAAAAGATTTTTCATAGCTAGTTTTTGGTTAGCACAAAAATCAAGGGATGACAAGCAATTCTGTAACAGAAATTAAGAAACTTGATCTAAATTTGCTGTTTACTCGTGAAAATTGGTGTCCCTACTCCTGTTGATATATGATAAGCAATAAATATAGCATTCCTTACATTGGCATGTTATATTTTTGCGTTTTCAGTGGTCAGCGTGGTCAAGGAAATTTGTTTTAAAAACTGGGTATGCTGGGGTATCCCAGTAAGGTAAACTTTTCTAATTTAACGTAGATTTCACTTGATGACAAAATCTGACTAGTTTCTCCCCACGACTTATTCCTAAGTTTTGATTATCGCTCTTGGGCGTCGTTTACTAAACTTAACAAACTTGAAAATGCACGTAATTAGAACAAATGACGTCGCTAAAGCTAATTGTAATTATGCAGTAACCATGTGCTGAATGGCACCCATTTTTTTGTTTGTTCAGTAATCAAATCATGTTGTTCATCATTCTCACACCACGATGACTATGGGAAGATAGGAAATTGCTAAATAAAGACTCTGTCATTTTAGCTGGTTTTAAACTGAGCCCAATTTATATTCATTGCCATTACGTGTATTATCAACTGTTGTTACCACATCGATGGATAAAAAACAAGGTGGAAGCAGGCAGCGAACGTGCGCTTAGTCGTTTTCAGTTGTCAGCCAGCTAAGCCAAGAATAGCCGCAGATTTTTCCTTGAGCGCTGAGACGATCAATTTTCCGCTGACACCGAACCTGATACCGCAAACTCCTCTCGTCTTATTACATGTACAGCGATTGTTTAGCTTAGGTAACAATCGCGGGTGTTTACCTTTAGGGTTGAACGTTATTATTATTTTTTTGGATGGACATACGACCTGCTTTTCCACTTTTACTTTTACGTAATTTGTGGGCGGCCCTCGTGTGGAAAACTTCGTATTTGAAACTGTAAGCCATGTGACGATATACAGCTCGAGGCGTACTAAATGTTAATTTATATCATTTTTAAATGTGCACCATTATGTAAAAAGTATTTTAAATTTCCCGCTCAAATACTAAAGCGTTGATGATTCGTCGAATGGAGTCACGTGACGATGTGCGTGGAGGCGGCGCACGTGGCTGCCATGGAACCGTGGAACGTCAGATTCCGTTTGGAAAGAAGTTCTACTTTTCAAAAAAAAAAATAACTCGTTCCATTTGATAATTCTATGTTTTTACAAGATGGCGTGAAATATCAATCACTCGTCAAGTAAGACGAACATCAGCAAGTAATTATTATCGTGGTAGTTGCCGCTATACGGAAACGTTACTGACATGAGGGTGATGTGAACATCAGTTCAATCTCTTCAGACTGGTAGGACAGCTTTTAGTTTTAATTGTATGATGAACTGGATCAGTTGAAATTGGTATAGAATTTTTATTTCGATTCATTGTTTTAGTTTCTATGACCGTACATGTAGCTCACATTTGCAACTAAACTTTGGATAACTATACTGTATACATGTACAGTGTTCAAGTGTTCAAGTTTTGGGGCTTCGTGGGACTTTCTTATCCTAAGGATACATATAAATTCGAATGAAATTCATATTTACATGTATGTAGTCGTACAGCGCAGGTTAATAACCCTAGGTGAGGCAGGATAATCTTTTTATTTTTGTATTATTATAATATTGTTTTTTCTTTGCTTCTTTGCATGCACCCTCTACTTATTAAAGTATGTTCTGTGGTAAACACAATTCAAGAACGATCCATGCCAGTGTCAAATTGCTATTCCACGTGGTAAAGGTCACGTTTCTTGGTCATCATACTCGTAGAAAAGAAGTATTATAGAACTTCCTAATGTCCATTAAGTGGCACCTTCTGATTTTATTACTGGGAAATAAATGCACCCATTTTCTAACGAATAACACCGAGTGGCGCAAACATTGTCAAACTGTCAAAAATACCTTTTCATCCTAACATTGCCAAAGCAAATAACGTCCGCCAAACATGCAAACGAATGCATTATACAGGTATATGACACGCAACGCCATCTATTCATCCAATTGTGAAACTATAGAAGCCCTGGTTTGAATTTAAAGTTGATATACCTGTACGTGAAAAAGTTATGCCAAGAAAAGATGCAAACGTGCTTTAGTGATTAAATTTACATTCTCCAGTATTGTTTTCAAAATTATTCAACTTATTTTTTTTTAAATGTAACACTATCTATTTTAAATACATTGTTTTCTTTTGTTTATTCGTTAATGGACACCAGTTTTATGCAAAAAGTTGCATGCCTGCATTTGTTTTGGGAGTGCCGCCCCTGATACACAGTCTTGTTAACATGAAGAAAAATAGCGAATCCATGCCATGTTTGTGAAAAAACACATTGTTTGGCCAAATCCTTGTGAAAATTTTCGTAGGAAATTTCCTGTAAGAGCTGTTCAACAACCCTCAAGTTAATCTGTGTGGGATGAAGTGTCAAAGCATCTTTGGTTGTTAACAACCCGAGCATTTGGGACCAAATGTTTTATCGTTTAGTGCAACAGAATCCACCGAAAAGATTTACGAGGTTATTGGGCTTTTCACCAGATGTTCAGCTGAAAACAGCGCCCGAAATCTGGATGACACAAATGCATGCTAATTACGGTTGTCTTCCCTAGTAATCCCTACAAGGGCATCGAATGGATGGGTATATTCCACAAGATTTCGTAATGTACTGATGATAAGTTAGCCACTATGACCACAAGCCTGACTCCAGTGACTCATTTTTGAAAATATTTTGTACAAACACATGCCATCATGTACAGTACATGTAGTTATTCCTCAACACCAGGTGTATGGTCATCACCTCTGGGCTACCTTTAATAAATCTCACTTTTCTTTATGTGGTAATTACCCTATATCATAGCGTGCCCTTGTCATCCGCAAACACGTTTTGGAATCTTAGGAAGATCTTAACCTCGATAGATGCCCAAATCGTGACTGTGTTTAATGAAACGTTGTGATACCTGCTGATTTAGCACGTTGCCCTACAAGGTGAGGCTCTTTGATATTAAATGCAAAAATGACTAATTAACAGCGAAAATCAATTAAGTCTCATCATCGACAACCAATAAACTACATGAGCATGATGTTGGTGGTATGAAATTCTTGTTTTTCTTGAACTACACACGTGAACCAAACTAGCTTATGTTTTTATAGGCTTCAACATCATTTTGCGTTTCTGGAAAACCTGAAAAAGTCAGGGAAATTTAATTGAAGATTCTGCCAGTCACCCTGTATTAAGTCAAAACATCTAGATTCATTCGAACTTTTTTAAAGAAGTAATTGCGAGCAAACGAAGACCTGCTAAGTCTGTGCAGTGAAATTAGTTTGTTTCATCTTTTATTTGATACAAAAAACCATTCAGCTCCTTATTCTCGTCCTAGCCATTGATGAATACCTATTTTCAATCGATTCTTGAATGTTTCGCATTGGGGAGTTTTATCAATGAGTGCAATTCAGCAGCTCGATGGCTTCTTTCAGTGCAACCCACTCATTTCAATCCGAACTTTATGCAGCTTTCTCTAAACGACTGATTACACCAGTTATCCAGCTCCCCTCTCATATTTTATCAAGGTCTATTATAGCATCGAACATTATATCTTTTGTAAGGGGGTTAATACGGATTGCCAATTCCACGAATTGCCATTTCCTAAATCTATACTTTATAGCTTAGCCCTGTTTTGCATAAGAAAGATGCTACGTGCATCCATTGAAATTCAGTGAAGACTGCATTGCAAGCAATTCAAAATACTCTGCAAAGGATTAATTTTCAACGTCTCCATTCGTAGGCTTTATAATCTACATGTAAGTTGAAAATTTAATAGCAATTTAGAATGTTTCACGTGTTTTGGACATTCACAAAAATATATGGGGAAATTTCAGTATGATTTCCTATTAATTCCACGGTCGTTCGTGGCTTTTCATGGTTTCCTAGTCCTGGAAAAGTCAGGGAAAATTGATTTACTTTGAAAATGTCAAGAAAATTCAATAAATCAATAAGTTTGCATAGCTAGTTATTAGTTAGTACTAAAATCGAGATGACTTTTTAGTGAATTTTTGTGTTAGTACTAAAATCGAGATGACTTTTTAGTTAATTTTTGTGTGCTTATTTTGACTATCTTACCTAATATAAACTTAATCTAAAAATGTGATCTCCAGCTGCATAGGCAATCACTGCCAGCACACGAGCCATTAAGCGAAGCCCACCTTCTCATTGATTCTATGTTACGCAGGGCAGCAGCAGGGACTATTCATTTTTTTTAAAATTTCAATGAAGAATACGAGTATTGTATTTGTTTACTGCGAGTTATGACTTTAAAATTTTAAATTATCTGAGATAACGCATTTCTGAATGGTGGCGCCATTTGTCTTATGCAAGAAGTCTACATGCTGATAAATTTTGAATGTTATTTCTCACTGCTATTGTTGGACATCAAGTTCTGGCAGCGCTACGAGAAAAAATGAAACTTGATTACGTTTTAAAAAGATGCATGCATTCCCAGTCAAGTAGAAACAAGATTTTTATTACAATGTTTTTAGAGGGAAGAGTGAGCACAGCAGGGACTCTGTATGGTGTTTATTTTTTAGTTTTGCATACATAAAGTGATGTGCATGAAATTACTATTAAAATTAAGGCAACGACAGGAATGCATTTACCAGGCTCGTCATGGTTTTCAACGTCCTCGGATAAAAAATAAACTCAATTTATTCATTTAGGGTGAACAACGAATGATAATTGTGGAATAAATTGTGTGTCGACACGACACCAGATACTGTATTTTTCATTTTTTTGTTGAAACATAGATCTATTTTTAGCTTAGAGGCTAAATTAAATACATACTGTATAAGCCTCCCATTCCATCTTGATTTAGTTTTTCTATCAGCGATTTTGCTCACGTTTAAAAACATAACACAATTGGCGATGAAAAAAGAAAGAGGTTATGAAGTACATGTAGCTGACTATAGGAAATGGGGAAAAGGGGGTAGATAAGGGGAGCAAACTCAACATTAAAATTCAAAATGTCCAAACCTTTTTGACATAAAACCAAAACTTGATAATCATAAAACGACTAAAAATTACACACGAGAGACAGCTAACCGGCGAAAAAACCCCACAGGAATATAAAAACCTCCAACAATATAACCTAAATAATCAACACTTGTGTAGGCAAAAGGCCTAAATAAAATGATTTATATTTAAAAATACATATAGGCTATATGCTACACTGCCCATTGTTATTCCTAGTTGAACAAGCCTGTTTTAATAGGCCTTGTGCTGGTGGTTTATGTGGTTACTTTGTAAGTTATGAAAATGCTCTGCGCTAAACGACTCTAAAATTCCACTTGCAAGACTTCAAATCTTGTAAGCTTGGTTTACAACGACAGAAGACCGAGGTTGTGGTAATGAAGTTATACAGAAGTCCAATTGAAGTTCTGGAAGCGCCACTGAAGATCCCATTTTCCAGTTAGTTTCACTAAACTCGAAACTCATTGAAGTCTGTGAACGAAGCTTTACCTCCGACTTAAATGACTTTAGTGGGACTTCAATGACTTTAGTGAGACTTCAATGCTACTCCAAAGCTTTCCTGACTTAAGTCGAGGAAGTTCCACGTGCTACATCTTTTGACAGGCTGCAAAGTCAGCAAGTCCATGAAACCCCACTGATGCCCTGGAAGTCTCCTAGTGTATGCATTGATGGTCAGACTGAAGTCCATGAGGTCTCAATGAAGTCCTACAGAAGTTCTGGAAGCACCACTGAAGTCTCATTGAAGTCTGTGAACGAGGCTGGATTTGAGTCGCTCACATTTCCAGTGACTTTACGGACTTTACCTCAGACTTCAGTGGGACTTCAACCAACTTGTAAACTTGACTTCACGAGTTTACACCTGTTACAAGTACTTATAATACAGGGTGGAGCATAAACTATTTATAATACAGGGTGGAGCATAAACTATCAAAGTTTTCAGTCTGAACAGAAAGTATCAGGGAGACTCCAGGGCTTCAGTAGGACTTCATTGAGACTTCTATTAACTTCAGTCTGACTTCTCAGACATCAATGACTTCAATCAACATTCAAAACATCGATGTATAAAGAGGGATTGATATCGTTTAATTGTATCATTCAGCTCACAAATTTTTTGAAAATGCTACACACCAGTCAATTCTGGCTCGTTTCTGAAACACCCACCCTGTGCATTACGATCGTAATGTTTTTTTATTATTATTTCTGGAGGGAATTTGATGATCTGTAAATAACACCCCGTTATCATCCATCCCCCGTTTTTTTTCTATTTTTGTTATGAGTTTTTGCACACGATTCTCGCCCTGCCATGTTTTATCCATTAAGTGTCCCTGGCCCTGTTCTGTGTACACGGAGAAAATGACCCCATGGGACCATCGAAGATAAATAACGCGCCAAAAAACTGATCCACTTGACTGGCCTCATTAATTATGCATTCCTCGCAGTTGGGAATCATGGGATCGACACCCTGCGCTTTCAAACCCAGTTTTTGGCGAGTGATTTATCCCCTAAAAATGAAATCAATCGCTCATGGGGGCAGCCATGTTGGGTAGCCTTTAAATATGTTTTAACGATGACCCCAAAGATGGCCGCTCATTCGTTTGAGGGACTACTTTGCGGAGTCTCAAAAGCTCGAATCGAGCGCGTCTTGGTCACTGTATCACTCCGCCAGGGGCTACTGGTCAGTTAGTCGGTCGGGTAACGAAATGGTCCGATATCGTAAGGTGAGTTGTCGTAAATGATGCAATTGTCCAGTAATCTCGCTGATTTATGATGAGAGTCATGAAAAGGTCACTGAAGTCAGGGAAATTTTATTTACTTTGAAAGAGTCGAGAAAATTCCACACAAAATAACGTATTGACCAACTCTGTACGAGATATTATTGAAATATTCACTTAAAAAACAGTCAATTTTGCTGTTTCCTGATTAAAATAATCTCCAGTTCATAAATAAGAAGTATTAAGAAATGAGATATTTAGGCTATCATAGTCTAAGTAGTACCTCGTTGCAGTGCTTAGTAAATGATACCATGTCTTGAACATGTTCATGAATCATGTCTTAAATGTGAGAATCTAAAGAATGGAAATAATAATGCATGCATGAAATCTACATGTACCAGCTCAAAATTTTTAATTAAAACGTTAGGATGAGTTGTATCAAATTTGTGGAAATTGGTAACAAATTTACACATGGGTACATGGACACCAAACCATTAGTGTTTACGTTATGTTACTTGGGCATTAATTAAGATCAAAATTAGCATGATATACTGTAAGTACAACCATGGACCATATTAAAATTTATTTTTAAATCATTCTGAGACGGGGTCCCTAGGCTTCATCAGACTGCCAAAGAAGTCAGTGGCACAAAAGAGTGCTTAATCTCACATTTTCGATGAACGAAAATTGTGTAAGGTCCATTGCCCTCTTGGCCTCTCAGCTAGGGTTTTCTGATGCAACCATTGCCAATCAAATATCGGTCAGAAAATCACGCCACCACCTGCTTCTTCAGAAACATTGCGCCACCTAATCATGTTCTGTTGCCAACAACAACTTAATTCATTTCATAACACTTACTCTCAAATGAAATGACTCGTTCATTTCTTCCAGCAAAAAGAATATGAAAAAAAATTCCGAATTACATGCAAATTTATTTCAATTAAGTTTTTATGTCATATAAACTCGGAAATAATTTTGCATCCATGCCAATTTTGAGATGAAAATGGGCCTTCTATTAAGTTTTTCTCGTGGCGATTTACATACCATCTGCGAACGCCATGATTTTGATTTTGCATTTGCGTAACGATATAATGAGACCACTTTAGCAGAAAAACTATCTGGGAGTTGATATTGACTGCAACGACTAAATTTACATGTAAACTTAGTGTACATTAATTTGACTGTCTTGATTTTTACATTAAAAATGCGCTCTCATGCAATGATAAGTTCATTTCTAATGTTGGTATTGACCTTCAAGAATTCATCCACAGGTAGAAAGTGTAAGCAGGCCATATTATAGAGTGGTTCACCTTATAGAGTATATAGTCAGCCACCATCCAGTAGTCAGTCACTGCGTACTAGAAATATTTTGTGGTAAATTTCTTGTGTTAATTAACCACGCCATACATGTACTGTATGTGGAGTGAGAGTGACAGTGTACTAGGATGTGGTTAATTGACCCAAGAAATTCACCCAGTGACTATTATAAGTATTTTAGTACATAGTGACTGATTATAATAGGGTTCTTACCGTCAAGAAAAGTCAGGGAAATGTGGTTGACATTTTTCCAGGGAAATTTAGGTGGAAATCAGGGAAAATATTTTAAAAAAAATTTAAATTTCAAATTTTTTACTTTATGGAATCAAAAAAGTGTCCAAAAGATGTTAGCTTGAAAGAAGAGTAAATTGACCAAGAAGTGTTGCAGTAGCACGTGTGACATTTTTTGTTTGATAAGTCAGGGAAAATCGGGGAACTCTGTATAGGTGCAGTTTCCATATGGTTTGAAATGCTTGCAGTTAGCCATACCATTCGAATAACATGTGCTAAGTTAAATGTTACCCCCTGGAGGAGACACATCGTCCGTCACTCGCAAAATAATCTCTTGAATCTGGCTTGAAATTACAGCCGGAGTGCCCCAAATTTCATAATTCATGAATCAACCTTGAAATTATCAGAGTAAAATATGAGAACCCTAAGTTGCAACTGTGTCGCAGTTTTGGCAAACGTTTGTGCTGAAGATCGAATTATCTTAATACACCTTAATTCTACCCATACCATATCCATTTCAAGGAATATAAACCCAAATACATTATCCTGGTAGTTTTTCGAAGATATGTTCTTAAATTCATCATTGGGATATGTTTGTTTGATGATGTTGAGCATTATTTTCGATAGAATTGTGGTTCATATTTAATCATTAAGCTATATTTTTTCAAACTGGAAAACTTCAGGGAATATGAACTAACGTTGTCTAAACATTAGATCAGAAATGATGAATTTTAACACATAAAAGAAATAATTAAGAGAATGAAATAAAAAATGTGCTGTAGGTGAATTTTTTGCCAAACTGGATAACTAAATAATACTAGCTTTAACCAAAATGCTTTATAAAACAGCAATGATTACCTCATTATAAGAACATACCCTCCCCCTCACATGATGATGACATAATACAAGGTTTCCACACCTGGAAAAGTCAGGGAAATTCAACGAATCAATAAGTTTTGTATAGTTAGTTATTGCATGGTTAGTACGAAATCAAGAGATGACAAGGATTGGAATCTAAATTTGCTGTACCCTTGTAAACATCTGTGTTCTATCTCTTGTTCATATATTAATAAGCAATAAATGTAGAAATTGGCATGTCATATTTTTGCATTTTCACTGGTCAGGGAAATTTGTTTTAAAACAAGGAAAAGTCCGGAAAGTTAGCGATGTCATATCTGGGGGAGCACCAATACTTGATCGTCCCCATGTCAGTGTACAATGTCCACATTGCAGTCACGTCTCTTTTTCATTTTTTAACAGAAGCAAGATTTCTTCGCAAAGATGGCATATGATGTTCATGACATTAACGAATATTGCGAAAAGAAGATTCAGACAGTAATGTCATTTAATATTCAGACACGTCCATCAGGCCAACTCTGGTACTTTCTTCCAGTGTGAAGTCGATGGCAGCAAGCGGTTCTAATTGGATTTTGTGCTCAAGAACGTCTTATCAATGTCGGGATTACGAACTGTACACGAAAATAACCGATAACAAGGATGACCAAAGGTCAAGGTCAATGCTAAGTTCTTCCGCATCTGCAGTTATGACGATGGATTGCCAATGACTGATGACCAACTTTTGTGGCGGTAAGAATAAGTTTATAAGTTGCTTTAAATCGACCAATTCCTAGTTTCTATAGGTGGTGATATTGAACATATTTTTTCGTTAACCAATGGCCTTTAAAACTTCCGCGTGTGGCTTAGCTTCGACTTTCTTCATCGCAGAATTAATTGGATAATTATAATTATACGACAACGATATCACTACTGCTAAGTTTATTATTGCTATCGATAATTGGGCGTAAAGTGCGAGGATACCTTACCTCACGAACTGGCAGAAATTGAGTCGGGACATGATTTATAATCCGAGGTACCTTGATCCCTTGATCCTGAAATGTAAAAAGTTTGATTGGTAAAAGTATAAACAATTGGAGATTAAATTGGAAATACAGTCCTATCCGCATAGCACAAACTGTGAGTTACACGGAACACACTTTGGAAGAAGATAGAACAGGGATTCCCCAGACCTGGAAAACCTGGAAAAGATACGGAAATTGATTTACTTTGAAAAAGTCGGGGAAATTCAACTACCTGTAATCAACTAATTTTGCATAACTAGTTATTGGTTAGCAAAAAAATCAGTCGATGACAAGCAATTCTGTAAAAGAAATGTTAAAAAAACTAATCAAAAACTAATGTAGCATTCCTTACATTGATATGTCATATTTGAAACATGGAAAAGCCAGGGAAGTTGAAAATGTCATCCCTGGGGGAACCCTGTAGAAGAACTGAAGATTTTATTTGTATTTGGTTCACATGTACGGGAAATAAATAACTTTCGGAGTTCTTCCACATTTTTTGATCACCCTGTACATGGGTGATTACAGAAACATAATTTCAATCAAGTTGGGATGATTAGTTTTGCGATGTCAGCTTTGACAGAAACCACCCATGATAATAGCCATGAAAATGTGAAATGTCACTAGATTGATAGGGATACATTTGAAAATGTTACCAAACGTCCATATCAGTTTTTTGTGTGTACTTTTTATACCGTGTGTGAAATTATCAATTATCAAGCTTCCATGAAAACACGTTTGATCGCTCAGGTTGATTTTGACATGCTAGAATGGCGTGTTTTTTTTCCATTGAAAGGGTTGATTTCAATTCATGGTATCGCGTTTATCATAAAAAGAGGGATAGAAATATTTTATTTTATCCTCGATCATAATCTTCGTGAAATTATAAATGAGAAGAATAGTTCTCTCATGACTTAAGCTTTTTGGACAGGGATGAAATTATACAACTTATGCAGCTATTTGTAGGTTATAGATCAACTCTAGATGTTATTCATGATGATGAGGGCTCTATTTCCTATAGGTATTGGTTTCTGCAGGTAATTAAATCGTGTTTCACGAACCTGTACAAGTGAGCACTTTTAAGGAATATCAGAGCGATTCCGACTTCTTTTTCAGTAAAACTTGTAGAACACCATTGACTTATATCCCATTTACACGATAATGTTATTTTATAATTGCTCTAGGGAGGTGGGGGTAAGGCTTCAGATGGTTCTGGATAACCAGTAATTTCAAGGCCTGTTAAAATAGTTAACATGTATCGACGTATTTGAGGTCGAATCGATGTGGTGAGCAGGAAATGCACCAGCTTTGGGGTGTGGTGACTATTTTTAATCTCGAGCACAAAGCATTTATTGTGGAAAAACACATTATTTTTGCCATTCGCAATTAATCGATTCATCCTTGAACGAGGAGCAAGCATATTCAAAAACGTTCAAAAACAACATCCATTCTCATCGAAAACAAGGTTAACGCCTTAACGAGCATAATTTCAATGCATCATCACCACTCGTTTGTGAGGTTTGTGAAGCATGTGGTTACCTTGTCCATAAACCACTTATAAAATAAAGAATTGCCCAATTAAGCGCCATTTTTGTGTAGTCGTTAATTTGAATTAATGGAAGATCTGATGGACGATGTTTAACAGATGGCACTTGGCGGAAATTGTTTTCCAAACGGGAGTGTTATTACATGGTGACTGCTAATTTCTGAAAACGAAATTCCCTGAATTTTCCAGGTTTTCAAGGGTCATATTCCGATTTTGCAGGTGGGGCACGCATTGAGCACAGTCATTAAAATGCCTTTTAATGACTAAATGTGTGCTCAATTCTATGGAAAATAATGTTAGTAATAATGATAAGGAAACTCCGTAGGAAAAACCAATCAATCTCAAATGGCATGTTTAGTCAAAATAACCAAACAAACCTATACCAGTGCTGGATTTCATGAACATTTCTTTGAAAAATTCTGACGGTGGAATAATAATGAAATTTACATATAAATTCCTTGAAATTTTTAAAATAACAATGATAGCGAAAGGGATTTTTTATAAGTGCTACTGTACATCATCAATAAAGCTGCTACATGGTGTCTACTGAATCGTAATTTCATTTTCCAGTAGATTTCCAGAATTTTCTAGTACATACATGTATATTCGTTTTTTTTGCAGTATACATGTTCATTTTTTCAATTTCTCAAATTTCAGACAATTGTAGAAAAAAACTGTCACAAATGATGGATTTTAGCTTGTCACAAAAAATATTAAAAATTAAGAAAACACAATAGGCGACATTTTTCAAGAACATAACCGGAAATAACGGATTGTGGGTTGTCATAGTGAGTAATTTGTAGGGTGTTTATCTCAAAAAATAAATTAAAAATTTCCAGTATCGAGAAAACGTTCCAATATATTTCCAGGTTTTCCTGAATATAAAATTCCGTGTGTTTTCCAGGTTTTCGAGGTTGAATAAAAAAATTCCCTGAGGTTTCCAATTTCTCCAGGTGGGTAGTACCATGTATTATTGCTTTGCTAATAACAGACGACTAATACAAGACAATTATTAGTCAGCCATTTAGTCGAACCATTCGATAAACAACTTTTCAAATTGACAAGGAGTAGCGGTTGCCCCTGCAACATGGACGTCATTTACATAAATGAAGTTTAATTTATGCTCGTCAGGTCTCGTTTTTTGTCATGTTGTATTGAAATAATCACGATGATTGATCGCTCGTTGTCCTATATGGCAAGATAGCGTTGCCTGATCGACTTAATTGCACGTAAATCCGTGTAACAAAACGACCAAGTTTTTGTTGGTGTTACGTTGCTCTGAGAAATTGAATTAATTACCGGTTGCCTATTAGATGTTAATTGCGGAAGTGATTCGCGCCATTGCATTGGCTGCATGACAATGCATGTTACTACAAGTTCATCATTCATGACAACTGATGAGTAATGTCACTGATGACAAGCTGCTATGATTGACAGTGTGCTGGCCTCATGAAGAGGCCAATGCCATGGAATGTGGCATTGTGCTGTCTTGGGCTATTTTCGGAAATTCTCGAAAATTTGGGAATAACCATGGATTGTATCATTTTTCACTGCCAATGGAGGATGTCTCAAAATGAGTGCAAATACAGGGTATCTACAATTGATTGCAAATACAGGGTGTCATATATGATTGCGAATGCAGGATGATTATAAATAAGTGCAAATGCAGAGTAATGTGTCGATAAATGATTGCAAATACAAGTGTTCTAAAAATGATTGAAAATGCCGGGTGTCTGTAAATGATACCATGCACCAGCTGTGGGAAGAACTCGATTACAGTGTTCATTCTGGCATTATGCACTGTAGTATTGAAACGGAATCGTCAAAAGTAATACTAAATTTCCTTCACTGACATTTGTGCGCTAGATGGCGAAGGTTTTCTACTGCAATGACACGATTTCCAGAAAAAAAGCAGTTTGCATGTTTATTGATGTTTGCGAATAGTTTGTAGCTTTTCACAAACAACATAGGTTTGTGAGCACTTGGCATCAATCCATGATGGAACAACAGCATTCCTTTGATGTACTAATATTGAACGAAAAACAGGCCTGTTCACCAACTGCAAACGGACAGTAGACGATGAACAAATTTTGTGACACTACATCGTCAATCGATGCTGATCGGTCGTCCTACCATATAAACTTAATATCGCGTTTTGAAACAGGAAATTAGGAAGAGTCGTGCAGTATGGAGTGAATGGAGTTCACGATTGAGATCACTTCTTGCCAAGTCAATGATATCCGGCCCCAAACGCTAGTATTTGTCAAGTCTTTGCGAATGCTATTTACCAGGTCTTTGTTAATACAATTTATCAACAGAAACTTTACATTGTATTTAGGCATGATAACTTTGTGACACTACTGCAAAGGGAAACAGTTAATTGGAGTCTTCGTAGCAAGACGTATCGTTCATCACTATAAAAAGATCGATACATAATCATCTTATTTTGACAGGAATATTTATTATTTGTCTTTTCCCTGATATTCCCTGACATACTAGGTATAAGCATATTTTTTTCAGAATTGGATGACAAATGATGCGTTTTATCCCACTTTTTTATAAGATTCATGGTGTCTATTGTATTTATATTGATGGCTAGTCAATTGTCTGACGCAAACTATGTCGCTTTTCTAGACATTTCCTGAGCAATGTGGAGTTGTCAGTCCTTGTTTATATTGGAATTTAGACTATGACACATTCAGTTTGTTTGGGATTTTCGGTCTGTTTGGGTTTTGATGTTGGTCCAAACTTGTCAGTTCCTTTTTTTGACAAATACAAAACAGGCTTTATGGGGTTTGTGGATTAATTTATTCGTGGGAAAGCATTTGACAAACAGTCGTTATGTGGGAATGGGTTTTGGTCAGCAGTGCTCAGATGGGAGGCTCATACGTTGTTAAATTAGCGATGCCGTAATTTAATATCTCAATATTTCAGTAACTTTGCTTTCGGAAAAAATGCTCTCACGAACGAATTAAATTAACTATAGGAACATGGCGCAGTAAGTACTAAGTAGGCCACCCGGCATTTAACATGTCATTGACGAAATTAGTTTCGCAATTACTTAACCAGCCTTCTCGGCCTGTGGCTCATCTCTTAACTCAACGCCTCATTTAGCCCAGTTAATTCGAAATAACTTAATCTGAAAACATTTCTTATAACCCCGGTTGATGCACCATGGTGACGTCATGTACTGGGACTGAGCCTTGCATGGCGTCAAAATATGCGTCAGTGAAATGATGCATTACGTGTAGACGTTTTATGAGACCCACTTGATAGCTCTTGACGAGTGATAGGATATCAGGGGCTAATTTTTCGCTCATTAAAATTGTCTAAATAATGTAATCTGGACCTTTTGATCTTGCCTTTCATAGCTGTAATAAAAGGCAGAGCTAAATTTAAGATCACATCAAATCACAATGGTCGTTTCCCTCATAATTCACGAACATGTAGTTTGATATTTAGGTAATGATAACGTAAGGGATTTTAATGGTTTTTGGCCAATTAAATGCAACGAATGGAGATGAAAATGAACGAAATGCAAATGGAGGATTGTGCTGCTGACTTTTTTTTAAATTAGTGTATAATTTAAATTTCATTGATCAATATCTAAATGAAATGTACGATTGCATCCCCTCTCCAGCTGATTCCTGACTTTCAAGGCATAAAATAAAATTTGTATTGAATTAATCACAACCCCAAGTTCAAGCAGAACTCACGTGTAGGTGGTGGTGATCATTGTTAGACAGTACATAATTAGCATAACGCTCATAAAATGAAAAGATTTAAAAAAAGACAGTGTCAAGTAAATGCTATAAATAGTACATAATAACATTGGTAATTTTCATTAAGATGCCCTTTAAGTTTTTTAATTTGGTTTGTTTTTATTGAAAGAAGATAGGCCTATTCAGGAATTTTGACAATAACTGTAACATTCCTTTATAGGAATATCATAGCAATACATTTATGTATTCAGCAATATTACTAGTATGTCGCGTTTACGTATACTGCAAACTATAGGTATTTAAAAATGCCTTCACGTGGCTATTGCGATTTACTTTGGTCGTTTAATCTTATTATTGCGCGCTGGATTCAGCTACCTTAACAAGGCTATCTTTGTTAGTGTGTGGTTATCACGTTTTAAAAAGGGAATTAAGTCAACTATCTAACAGACACGTATTCATCTCTATATTTATCAGACAAAATATGACCAATTTGATAAAGGGGTAGAGCTAAAAGTCGACCAAAATTGATGTATAGATGTGTTGGCACCAGTACAAAAGCGAAACAAACATGAAAGTTGAATCCAATTTTATTTGCAATTTTATTACATTTTGAGTAAGAGGTCTTGAGCTACTGTATAGTGATTTGCATACAGTGTTGCTTTATCACTGGACAAGCTTCACTTTTGCATTATATGTCTGGACATCTGCAGACAAACCAAAGGCCATTTTTTGAAATTTTTATTAAGTTACGAGGCCAACACCCCGACAGAATTTACTGCCATCATGGAATCCCTCTTCGAATTAAACTGTAAAGGCTATAATCAGCGCATCGATATAAACTGCCAATTTATACCAGTTAGGTTTAACAGCATGAACTTTGCATCGTTCTGTGAATGAAAGTTTCATTGATCTCTTTGTACCCCTAATTTATTGTGGAAGAACTGATAATTTAATGAATAGCTTTTACGATCGTTTTATTGAGCGAGAAGTCAAAATGTAAAATGCTGATTACAGGGTGCATATTTTGTCCGTTTCAATTTTACGTATAATCCCTTGACAACTGCTGTCGAAATTGCGGGGCATCCTGTATCAGTACTGTCCCGTATACAGTTACGTGTCGCCGCCAGTCTTGCAACAAGACCACGTCAATATTAATGTCGCCACGAAGTGGGTCGTTTAATTTCCTGAAAACAGCGAGGGCAAAGGTCACACCCTTTCTAAAAATACCGTTGTGTAGCTTAACATGCATGAAAAACAGTCATCATCGCGCCATAAAGTAGTTGACAGACTTAATTTAAGGCCATCCGATGTTGCAGCTGCACGAACTGTTCGAATTAATGCCGTAATGAAATCTCCATTAATTAAAAATCATATTTTTCATCATGAAGGTTCGCCAAAAATAAGATTAATCGATGTAAACAAATTGTTTGTAACCCAAAACTAGACATCGGATGGTACGCTTTTGTGTTAGCGATTTATGGTGACTACCTGGAAAATTCAGGGAATTTGATGTTCAACCTGGAAAACTCAGGAAATTTTTATATTCAAGAAATGTTCATAATATCCATCATTGATATGTTTGTTTGGCAAAGTTGACTAAAAACTAACCTTTTGAGATGTTTTTCAAAAAAAAAAAAAAATAAAATAAAATCACCAACGACGTTTCCTTGTTTTTAATACCAAATATTGTTTTTAGTAGAATCGTGGAACACATTAATTAAAATATATTTTTCTATTCATGAAATATATCCATTAAAATATTTTTTAACCTTGAAAAATTAGAATATGACCATTGAAGACCCGGGTAACTCAGGGAATTTCGCTTTCAGAAATTAGTAGTCACCATAGACATGTGAAACAAACCGCAAGGCAATTTACAAATTGCCATTACAAAAATGCAAATTCGTTGGTAAAATTATACGTTTACGTTTTTATGAGTGCAGATTATCTTAGAAATGGTCAAGCCATTAAAACTGATGTATAATATACGCTCAAGCTACTGACACGTCTTGGAAAAAAAATAGCCGCTGATATAGTCGCAATTGAGTAAATTAAGTGCAGTCACAGATTAACGATTTTATTGAAAGTGGCACACGAGCGATCACGCTGCCTTCGCATGAACTTTTTTAAACATTGATTAGGATATCGAGGATCTACTGTAGCTCGGACGACCAGACTAGTACTGTTTGAAAATTTCCCTTAATTTTCGACACTTCTAAAAGGGGTCAGGGCCTTGGTGGGATCAGAAACGAAACGACTGTTTGCAAATTTGGAATGGGTCAAGCCCTCGGAAAACAAATAGTGTGCCTGCCCACTTACCCTCTGCAGTGGACCAACCTGTTCGGATGGTCAAACATTTAAAATGAAGTTCATTGGCACAACGTGGGCCTCTATGGGCGGGTGATACAGGGGTGTGCGAAAGTGGTATCCTAATATGAAAAATATTGTGATACTGTAAGATATTGCGAATGTGGGCTATCTACCGAGAGTTAGATGCTACTGGCGATGTAGGCAGTTATTCCTAAGGTCTAATGGTAGATAAATTGACATGCTTAATTGTCATCGCAGTAAATGTCGGCTACATTAAATTAATTTTTTTTGCTTAATGTTAGCGAAGACCGTTTACTAACATTAAAGGCGGTCAATTATTTCAAAATGATTATTCCTTCTATTGATTCAGAATGTTTACCAGTCGTGGAAGTCATGCAATTCTCATTATGGTCATGGAATTTTTGCCTTTGATTGATTCAGAAAATCAGTTGAGATTTTTAGATCGATTTGAGTTTAAAATTCATCATTTGTCATCCAGTTCCGCAAAAAAATTCGGCCTGCGGCGTTTATTGGCCTATGAGATTCGGAAAATCACAATTTAGTGATGACATTAAAACTTGAACTGCCCCATATTCTAATAAGCATTAAAATTTTTTTTGAAGTCATGAAAGTCATTGAAAAAGCCTGGAATTGATTATACCAAATCCAGTAGACATCCTGCAATTATATTCACCAATGATATTGGCTATAGTGGTCCACTAAATGATGACAATCATTGACAGAAATGTTTTTTTTTTTCGAAATTGAGCGAATTTTTCTGAAAATTAGATCAAAAATTGGATTGATGAATTCTGATTCCTTTGATGGATGAATATTAGATCAAAAATTGAATTCAATTGAAGCGACAAATTTGATGATTAAATAATATTAGAGCAAATATTGAATGAAATTTTTGCTCATAAAAGTCACGTAGAAGCGAAACAATACGAAAAACAACGCGTGATGCCATAGATAAACTTTTTTTTTATATATTTTTTTGCAAAATGTATCACAAAACACAAATGATGGATTTTTACCCAGTTATTATAAGACATCAATGACGTCATCATTTGGTCAACTGCCCTCACTATCACACAGCATTTGGTGCCCTCCTCCCCCTTAAGATGATAAAATATTTCTTAAGCCTCCCCTAAACTAAATGCTAATTAAGAACCCTCTACCCCACCCTGTATTAACGTAAAATAGCAAATCGATAAAACCGTCAAAAGTGTTGATTCTTACTTGCAAATCTCGCAAAAGTTTGCTGAACCTGTCCCTCACGTCCTCGAAAGGGCAGCTGTAAGAGTGCATGAGGACGATGGGCAGGTGCTGGTGCAGGGTAGGCTTGGGGCACAGGCACGTGTCATCCTGGGACCCTATCGTGCAGCCGTTGCGGTGATGGTCACCGATGGGCATCGAGGTGTGGAGAGGCGATCCCTGCTCCATGGCGTTCAACATGATGGCTTTGCATATCGTTTCGATGGCCGATGTCCTGGCCCTAGCGTCCCGGGACATGAGGGGTGCAAAAAATCGCAAAACTTGGTAGGCGAGAACTTCTGGTCCACTTTTGTCCCCGGCCATCCCCATAACGGCTCGCTTCGGATAAGGCGATAATTCTCCCCTGGCCGAAACTGACCGCTTGACCGCTGCTGCTCTCTTAACGCTGTCCACGCCGTGGCAACTGTCCATTAGTTAATTCCTAGACTTCTGAACGGATGCCAAGACGCCTTCTTTAACTCAACTTGGCCTCGTAGCCAATCCGATGGGACAGCTGATAAGTCCGTTTGGTTAAGCTTTACCTTTGACCCCTGCCGGCTGGCGAGACCGATTTACTAGCGATTTTTGGGCAGCTTTTTTTCTGCCGCAGTTTTTTGCTTTTAGGCCTACCCAGCGCTGTGCTTCACTGGTTAATTAACAACCATGGTTTGTCCTAGTTAGACAGCACTTGAACAGTTCACCATGGCCTACTTGCACCCAAAAATGGCTGGTTGTGCCTTCGATTTGAACGATATCGAACTCGGTTTTGGTGCCTCTGCTAGTATTGATCAGTAAAAATGCAATTGAGATCGATGCAGGTTGAATTGGAAAATGTTGCAGGAATTTTTTCGCCAGGCCTAAATCTGTGGGTAATCTGAGCGATAACTAATGGTGGACACGTGGGCATTGGTCACGCCAGCTTGCTGATGATGACATCAAGCACACCCGCTTCACTCATCAATGATTGAAACCTAAACAAATATGCAGGGGAATGATAGTTTTGTAGTTCAGTACAACCTGTCTAAACAAATACCGTGCGAAGTAATATTCCCTCTAAACTACACTGTTCTACTGTTCGTGTATTACCAAAATTCATGAAAAAAATGGTGCAAAAGTAACCAAATTGCACTGATCTTCGGATACATTGTACCTCATTACAGTATCAGCTTATTTCACAAGGTTCCATTTACATCCTTCTTACGATTATAATGAACGTTTAGAGTGAATGTTAGTAATGATAATACTACTGGGACTAATAGAATGACGTGCGACCTTCATGTTTAAGAAATTAGCAAGATTATGCAAGACTTATCGTCTTCAACTTTCACTTTCAAAAAATTACATGAAGAATTTTCATGAATTTTAAAAATTTTTGTTCGTTTTTCAAATTGCTTTTTGGATTCCTTGGTTAATAAATGATCGTTTTGTTGTATAGTATATAACTTGTCTAAAGAAATATCCTCTCTAAGCAATACTGCTCTACGTACAATACTGTGTAACTAAAATGCAAAAGTAATCAAATTGCACTAATCTTCAGATTCTTCTTTACCAGCTTATTCCACAAGGCCCGTTTGCATCTTTCTCACAATTTTAATGAACGATTAGACTCAATGTTAGTACTAATTGACGAAATATACTAGTAGGAGTTGCCAATTTTGTCATTTTGTCATTTTGTCATTGATGAAATGACATGTATCGTTCTATCGTTCGTATCAGCCATCTATCGTTCGTAAAATCTTTGTTTTGCTTCTACAACTTCCGAAAATTGCATTAAATTTTTTTCATAATTTTCAAAATTTGTTTTTCAAATTAACTGCTGGGTTCCTGGGTTAATCACCCGTTCTCAATACTGCGCTTGTCTACGGTGGAATTTCAACGACACGGTATTAATGTCCCGGGAAGCAAATAGCACCAGGATGCAGATAAATATCTATTTCAGTCATAAATCAAATTATCGAAACCACGTTACACTGTTTGGATACTGGGGAACTCGCGCCATCTATCGGTCAATGAGGGAAGCTATTTTATGAAGCGCTTGTTTCGAATTCACCATTGAACACCATTTTCATGCTTTGCGAGAAACTGGATTATTAAAATTAGTAAATATTATTTATATAGAATTGTGAGGTTAAAATTATCATTTCGATGAATATTCGAGTTGAAGACAAGACAGTTGATGCCTGTAACATGTGCGAGTAACAAATATATATATAACATCGCTTTAATATAGGTACACACTATATTAGGATTGTTTACCCAATATTGACCAACTTTGTCTGCTTAACAGACTGAAGAATACTGTTTTTTGAAAAACAATTTAATTAAAATACTTCATAATGATAATTACACAATTTTCCACAGAGATGATCATAGTTAAATCTGACTAAAAATAAAATGTAATGAATCAACATTTAATCACAGGTATTCATTTTTTCATAATGTGTAATACTGTTTAAATTAAGGTAACTCAAGTACAGTTGTTTTTACACACAAAAATCCTTAAAGCAATACCCCCAACGTATGCATGTTGGACAATTCGGCGCCCTTAACTTGAATTGCGATGAAATTAATACTGGATGTCACTATACCATTGTAAAATTCGTAGCAACATATATTTGATGACAAACAACAGGGTATGATAACTTTATATGAACCTAATCCTGTGAAAATAATGAAACAAAGTGGAAACGTAACCTCCGACATAAAATTGGCTTTAACGTCAAGAACAAGGTAAAAATAACTCAACGTTTTTCAGGTAAAATCCTTAGAAGCAGACACCAACAATAATCGAGTATTGAAACCACTTGTGGACACCGAGGGGTAAGGGCACTGGAGCTGTTCGTGCAATATACGCCAGTTATTTTAGGTTTTCTCCTCTTGTCATTTTTTGGATCAACTCAGACCAGATAAACAACTGTACATGTGTTCATCTTGAGCACAGTCATAGTCGTAGTCGTTTGCTTCTAAGGTTGTTTTTCTGTATACTTTGCTCTGGAGGAAAAATCTCATCTGCCCTAAATGATTGTCATTTCTAACATGCTGAAAATGAATGTAATTTATGTTCGCGTTTGATTTGTTCCGAATAAGTCAAATACAAAAATCATCTTACTTTTTTCCCTTTAGTTTAGATGCAGGGTTCCCCAATTACCTGGAAAAGTCAGGAAAAATGGATTTACTTTGAAAACGTTAGGGAAATTAAGCATAAGTAGTGCATTTCACAAAGTTATTATTGGTTAAACCCAAAATGAAGAGTTCTGTGGAAAGAACTTTATACTGAAATAATCCATTTTAAAAAGAACTAATCTAAATTTCCTGTTTATTATTTAATTTGTTCTAACTCCCGCTTATGTGTGACATTTTCAGTGGTCAGGGAAGTTTGCTTTTAAACCTGGAAAAGTCAGGGAAAAGGCATTTACTTTTTAAGTCAGTGAAATTCATCATTAGAATAAATTTTACATAGCTAGTTATTGGTTAACACAAAAAATCAAGAGATAACGAGCATACTGTGAAACAACTTAATGAAATCGCCAATTTAAAAGACTAAAATAAATTTGTTGTTTCCTGGTGAAAATGTGTTCTCCTGAATCTACTGCTTATGTATGATTGAAATAGATACATGCCATATTCTGGCATTATGGTCGGGAAGTCGCAAATTTCGTCTCTGGGGAACCCTGCCATGTTATACAACGCAAAAATCTTCCCTTCTAGGGCTTTTTATAATGATTGTACTTCACTGACTTGCAGTACCTCAGACCTGAGAGATGGGTTTGGGGCTTCTGAGGTCGCTCAGCGACGATTGGCTGCTGGAGGCGCTCCTGGGGGGCGGAAGCGGGGGTGCCTGCTTGTTCAGGATGTGGTTGTAGACTGGCATATTCTTGTACTCTTGGAAGTCGTCCCTGTTGCCTGGGGTGCCCTTCAGGATGTTCTTGTCGTGGTATTCGCCTACGTCCTCGATGGTGGCCAGCTTGGCCAGCCGCTGAGGCACAGCCACGTCAGCACTGGCCATCAGGAAGGTGCTGTCGAACTGCTCTCCAGGGTTCTGGTGTCCGGGACTTCCGTAGTGGTTCCCCCCGAAGGGCTGCATCTGGTAGCTCTCCGTGGGCAGTACGGGTATCCCGACTGGGGTGCCCTTCTGGAAGGTTTGCATCCCCGCAGTGTGCTTGCTGTTGTAGCTTCTGGCATCGTCGTCATCACTTCCGTTTCCGTCGTAGCCCGACCTGTTGGAACGTGCCAGGCTGTGCATGCTGGCCGGTCTGCTGGGGGGAGCGCTGTTGTTCTGGCCAATGTCCACGCCGTATGCGTTGGAGCGTTGGTCAACGGCAATGGGCGCTTGAAGGATGATGGGCTGCAGCTTGCTGGCCACTCCTTGTCCTTGTTGTTCTTCAGGGTCTTCCAGACGTGGCTTCGTCTCCTTGTTGTTATCGCGCCGTGCCATGCAGTACCATATCAGAACGATGATGGCGATCACGAAGATGATGGCCAGGATGACTCCTACCACGATGCCGGCGATGGAAGCCGACGACAGTCCTCCGGTGGTGTCCGAAATCAGGTAGTAGGACACGATGTTGGACTTGGCACTGTATTTGTTGTTCTTGTCCACGGCCTGCATAGCGCAGTAGTGCACCACATGGTCAAAATGGCCCTCGAAGGTCGCTGTTTCTGTGCTTCCGGCAACTTTGGGCGACATGTTGCTGTCCGGCAAGTTTGAATCCACGTCCGTGCTCAAATCTAGCTTTGCCATACTCTGCAAAGTGGCCTTGTCGGTGTTGCAGTTGAAAACGTAGCGGGCAACTGCATGGGGAAAGTCAATTTGATGGTGAGTATTAACACCATTGAAGGATTTTTAATTTTTAAAATATTCGTTCTTTCTCGGTACACACTGGGTTGGGCGCGAGGGTAGGTTCCAAAATCAAAATTTAATAACTGAACACTTAATTAACAAACGGGAACATGGACTTTAGTTCAATAGATATACCGTATAACAGGGTTCCCCCAGGCTTGGAAAACCTGGAAGACCCGGAAAAGTCAGGGGAATTAGAACAGCCTGGAAAAGTCAGGAAAGTTGAAAATTTCATCAGTCCACTTCGACAGATGAAATAAGGGAACTGAACTACTGTAAGCACAACTGAGTTCATGCATCTCAAGAACCAAAGTGTACATTATTTTCCCGTATGTTCATTAAATGTTCTGTTATTAAATTTTAAAGTTGGCACCTACCTTCGTGTTTGCTTGTTTTTGGTTGATATAAAACAAAGTATTAAATTTACTTACCAGTTCCATAATCCAAATCATCTCCAGGAGCCGTCCAAGTCAGCGTTATTTTTGCCCCGCTGATAGATTCTATCCTAAAATTGGTAACACTTCCAGGTGGTATAACGCTGGACGACCCTCTCGCAGTAAAAGCAACAGTTTGAACTGTGCGTTTAAAACTGGGGGTGGATTGGAGCGCTGTAATAACAAAATTAAATTATATTATTTCGAGGAAGGATTTCTGGCATGGGAAATTTTAACATATCGAATC
>JAQGAF010000378.1:0-54442 GCA_034687865.1 Kryphioiulus occultus
CCATCGTCAAGGGTATAATTCTTCATAAAGGATCCATTAAAAATATGGGCCTTCGCAACATCGTCAATAATTTGGTTACCCGAAGCGTCAATTAAAGGAGGAATTGCTTGAAATGTTTTAAATTTCAATTGGTTTGCCACCCTGATTCTGGAGTCTAAGTTTTGAAAACTTGCATCTGAAACTTTTTTTTCCAAACAATTGTCACTTGGTTACATGGGCTCAACCAAGATTAACCATTGTTCATTTCTACCCTAGCAAAGTTTGCTTTAGTGATTTTTTATCATTATTCCATGGATAGTTGTAATTTTAGTGCTGTACTACAGAATATTCCCAGCTTTGCTATGGGACTATAAGAAAGTGGGCTTCTCCTAATGGCTCGTAGGCAGTAATTGCCTGGTGGTTTGGGGCAGCTACCGACGATGAGTTTAGCTATGAGCTATTGTAAATAATGAAACTTTCATGAAATTTGTGAAAAGTGTGAAAATGTAATTATATTCCTCTTAAGAAGTAAGGTGGTGGTTGTTTCGCGTTAGGGGATGATGCGTGATCCGATATTACATATACGTATATAGGAGTTTTTTCAAATCTTCAGTTGATTTATGGGACCATGCACCCTTTAACTTACAATTTAGGCTGAATTTCCCATAAATTCATTTGCAAAATTGACTGGGATGCCCATAATCCTAGCCCTTGCAATTTCCACTATCATATGGTGGAGAATGGCGTTGGCCTGATTTGGTCCAATTAGCGTTCAGTAAAAACACGTTCTATTTCGTTTAATTGCCTATTACGTGTATTTTTCACTAGCAACTATGCTAATTGCGACAAATTTGTTGCGGTTGCCAGGATAAAAGATGCGCAGCATTAAACTGCTTTATTAAAGCTTGAGATTATGGAATCGGGATGACTGTTGAGGGTCTCATTTAGACCTTGTAGTGCGCAACTGTTACCACGTGACTGTAGTAAAGTTTCATAGTTTTAATAACGTACTCGTAGTGTTCTGTATCGGTTCCAAAATCCGATCGAACTCTTTAATGAATTTTTTTTTCCTTTCCAACTCCTATCTCATTTGGCAAAATGTCGCACGGAAGGTTTTGGAGGAGGAATTTCTAATTTAAACCCAGTTGTACAAAGCTTCGATTCGCCCAACCTGTCGCTAGACCCAAATACGAAAATAATGAGAAGTTCAACAAAACCAAATCTCAGTGGGGAACAAACCATCATAGCACCGAAGCCTGCAGTGATTGCCTTCTTTCGGGGTGAAAGCTAGGACAAGCCAACCTGTTCCCAATTGCACAATCCCCACTTTAATCCTTATTGGACTGCGAGTGGTCGTAAGCTCTATTTTGTGTTTCATTAATAGGTACGTTTTAATAGTTACGTTAAAGTACAGGGTGGTCATAATGCCCTTTCCGCATGAAAAAAATTAATTTTGGAAAAAACCTGTAAAGAGTTACAACTCTTGTTGAGTTGTAAGAGTTACAAGGATTCAAGGAACACATTTTGGAAACAGGTAGAAGTACTAAAATTTGTTCATGTGTTTGGTTTGCAGGGAGTGCCAGCAGGCGGCTCTGCAATCGCTAAAAAATGGCATCTACTTGTATATACTATTAGGAATACCCACAAGATGGCCACTGATGTCATGTGACCAAATGGCCAATCAGTGTCAAGTGCAGTTTCTGAAGTGGTGATTTTCTATAGTGCGGAAATCTCTTCTGAATTCAATTTCCATTCAAAATTGACCTAACACTGATCCATGATTTAGTATCTTGATACAATGTACCTGAAAACACATTGGACTTTTCTCAGCGTAGACGCCATTTTCGACCAAATATATGAAATAATAAACAAACTTGATTTCGGATTTACGTTTTTGTAAAAGTTTTTTTAATGTTTTGTAATGATGGCATGGCTTCATGTTTATCCTGTTTGTTGAACGTTTATTTGCGTATGATATAATGTACCGAGTAGACAAGCCCACCATGCTATTTTTCGTACTTATAAATGATACCCTTACGAGTATTAACAGCCTGGCACACAATACTGTTACAATACGTTACCCATTTATCCCCGTTGTTTATCAATGGCCTTCGCCATAATTTCTTTTTCGCAATATAATTTTCATCATGTTAAAATCAGAATACACTGGCCATGGTCAGGCGTCACACTCAGCAATGATACTGGTCATCAATATGATTCTGGACGATCAGGGAAAATCACTCGACAGAAGTCTTAAGGGCATCATAAACTTTGATGGCCTATCGGTTTGGCCATATAATAAATTAACACCGGATACCAGGCGCTTAGCACTGAACCCATTTGATACACTCAAATTGGGCCTCATTTTATCGTGCAGGGTGCACCAGCCTTTTTCACTTTTTAATAGACTCGTTTTCACCACTTTCTGCGCATCTCTGGCACGCTCGCCACACACGATAACAACCATAAAAATACCCTAATATTCCTATTGACAGTGCTGATGGGGTCCAGATGGACCCTGACAAGTGACGTCATTCCCCCTAATGTCCTATTCCAAGAAGAACCCCCTGTTTACAGAAGGACAATATCGCTGTCCAGCACTTGCGAAAAACCAATTCTTTCCATCATTGCATAACACGCTCCAAAGAAATCTGTCATCCAAGGAAAATACAAAAAAAAAACGAAAAAAACTGAAGGCATGTTTCATTCGACTTGTGACCGGAACTCCAGTGAACATGTATAAGTCTGTGTGGGGGCTTAGTGAGAAAATCCTAGGCTTTCAGCACCAAATAACGATCTGAGAAGGAAAGGGCAGATCAGTTTCCAACGAGATAGTAATTACATATTGGATTACACATAAATCCAACGGACGGTTTTCCGTTATTAACCTTTGACCTGATGTTGTTTGAACCAGGGATCACCATGTATGTCGTTTCCGTTTTGGCTTTTCTTGCTGTCAACGACAGGCACAATGAATATACCGAAGATGGCGACAAGATTTTAATCTAATATCTCAGAGCTAGTGGCGACAGCTGCGAGCTACGAATTGATATTAAAGCCAACATGTACCGCATCTTGGGTTTAATCATCGAATTTGTAGAAACATATTTACGGGCCAGTATATGGGCGAAATTTCTCGTATACATGTAATATGATTCCGGACGTAGGCCTATAAATATTTGTTATTTACGTGGGTTGATCACTAGACTGACGCATGATACTTACATGTATGGTGACTGCCATCCCGGAAAACCTGGAAACCTTAGGGAATTTTATTTTCAACCTGGAAAACTCAGGGAATTTCGCTTTCAGAAATTTGTAGTCAAAATGCTTCGACTTCACTGGTTATGAAAATGTCCAGATTTCAAAAGTTTCGACTATTAGAGTGAGGTATAGATGCTCTATAAAGCAACCCGAAGATTTCCTTATAAATTTAACTGAATGGTAAAAAATTCCATTAGAAACGATTGAAACAGAATTGGGCTTAAAAAGCACCAAATTAATAAAAAGTAATTGGTTCTGAAACTCCTGTAGTGTACTGGAATAGGGACGTCCAAAATGACTTTTGATTGAAGTCGTTTATCAAAATTAACAGAGTTCCCCCAGACCTGGGAAACTTGGTTCTATCTCCTGTTTATATACTTGTATAATCAGCAATAAATATAGCATTCCTTACTTTGGCATATGCCATGTTTTTGCATTTCCAGTGGTCAGGGTGGTCAGGGAAATTTGTTTTCAAGCCTGGAATAGTCAGGGAAGATGAAAATGTGATCTCTGAGGGAACCCTGTTAATGTAGTTCCCCTTAAAGTAAACGTGATGTTAAAATATTTTAATATTTTTTTTTGTTTATTATTTATTATTACGCTATTTTAAACTGACAGTTATTTTCAGTTTGCTTTGCCTTTCGCTATCATCTTTAATAAACGGAATATTTATTAGTTTATTTGATAAAGGAGAGCAAATTTCATCGCAGACTTTAACGAGTATTTCCGCTCAAGTGCTCTGTGATTTACACGTACGCACCATAAGATGGAGTGTCCATCTTGAGCCCTCGATAAGCACGTTTTTAATTCGTCCATCAAGTAATAGAAATTTGCGCGAAATTCACGTGGGTTTTGTTTATTTTTATGCTCCGCGAGATTACGAGAAATTGACGTTTATTACGGTATTAAGAGGGCAGATTTATTATCCTCTTAGCGTAGTAGCACAAAGCGCATTACGCTAAGTATAAGGGAGTACACAATATTAATATTATAAAATGTAACGATCGAGTAATTGGGAGAAAAAAAATTCTGAACTTAGAAGTTTCCTACGCACGATGAATTTGAAAAGTCTGACGTTTTGCTTAAGGGCAGCCATCTGGCAACTTTCGATTTACAGCATACTAAAACGGGATTCTAGCCCGAGTCAGAGGTTATTATTCTGCTGGGTTAAAATCTTTGGGGCTATGCTAAACTAGAATGCAAGCTTTAGAGGTGACTTAGATAATACTGTTGGGTAAATTGGCTCTACAGATAGGATTTCTACATGTTGACCTTTCAAAAACAAATACATGGAACTACTGTATTTAAGCGGAAGAGATATAATACTGTATATGCCTGAAAATCAACTTTGCAAGGGGGGAACTGAACAGTGTAGTGAGCACTATTGTTTGGATAAATTTTAGTACAAAAAAATAATAGGTTCAAACGTTGTACAACTTTGAAGTTAAATTATGAAAAAAAAGACGTGAGTATTCAATGGGTATTCAATGGGTGAGTATAAAAAATAAGACCCGCGATTTGTGCAGCACGAAACGTTGTATCCGTCAGACTAATTGCACCCCCAATAAACGTCAGGAGTCCCCCAGACCTGGAAAACCTGGAAAGTCAGGAAAAATTGATTTACTGTTAAAATGTCAGTGAAATTCAACACAAAAGTTACACGGAAGCAACACAGAAAGTTAGCATAATAATTGAAGAGATGACCAGCAATTCTGTAAAAGAAATTAAGAAAACTAGTCTGAATTTGCTGCTCCCACGTGACAATTTGTGTTCTGTCTCATGTTTCTATATGTGTATAATAAGCAATGAATTACATTGCGGGATTCCCAAATTCTGGTATGTCAGGGAAAATCAGGTATGACAAGGAATTGGTGAAAAATTCGTGAACATGTCAGGGAACGTCAGGGAATTGAGATAGTTTGCATCAGTAAAATTGATAAAATTGGGATAAAATCTGTCATTTTTCACATTTAAAAAAATAGCTTGTGAAATGTCAGGACTGAAAATTGTCAGCGAAGGTCATGGAATTCGATTCGAGAAATCCAGTGAAAACCCTGCAATGCCATGTCATATTTTTGCATTTTCATTGACCAGGGAGGTCGGGGAAACTTGTTTTAAAACCTGGACAAGTCAGCGAAAAGACGGAGAAGTTGAAAATGTCGTTTCTGGTGCACTGGTGTTTCTTTGTGAAGCACAAAACGTGTCCGCCAAAGTCTCACCCCCAATAAACATTTATACTTGTAAAACATCTATTCTTGGGTCAGGTGGGGCAGTTGATGTCCTTTTTTCTTTTCATTTGACAATGGGCATGTAGTCTCCTTCATTTTGACATCCAAGTTTTGAAAACTCGCTATTGTAACTTTTTTTATAACACTGCCTCGGTTCCATGCGTACCCATGGGCTCTACCTTCGTTCATGAGAAAGTGGGTTTCTCCTAACGCCTCGTAGGCTGGCAGCGATTGCCATTTGCAAATGCAATATGGCACATAGGAAGATGAGCTTACATGTATATAAGCTAAAAACATATTTTGGGGCTTCAGGCATTTACAAAGTTATGGTTTGGCAATCTAAAAAGAGAGATATACCTTGACAAGTTTAGAGATATCGTAAAATATTTCTGACAACTCGCAAAACTATTCTGAAGTAATCTCGTAAGCTACTATAAATGTAGGCACACTTTTTCATTCATCTATTTTTAATTTTTATGCCCTTAAGCGTTGGTAATTACGTTTTTCAGTTGGCGGAGTGGCGAATAAAACGTTAGTTACCAGCCTATCAGCCGGTTTTCCTTACGAAAATTTAATTAAGCCAAATGAAATGTCAAGCGACGAAACATTATTAATGGATAATTTCTGATGACTGGAGATATTTTAAGATTAACCAATTCCCAGTGGGTGTATTAGCGAAGATTGCTTTAGCTATGTGAAGCTATATGAAGATTAGCTATGCTAAATGGCGTATCAAAATTAAATCTTCAGTAGAACATGTATTTAAGGCGTATCCCTGTCGGCCAATTATGGTGTTTTTCAGTCTATTTTGGTATAAAATCGTTCCTGAGAATTAATTGGCAATATACTGTATCCATATTTAATTGTAAAAAACTATCAGTTAAAGTTTAATATTTCGATTATATGAACTATTTGATAAACTGAATCTGTTTGTTTAAAGTCACGTGCAGTGCATAATGAAATGATTGCAGGTCGTTGAATTTTCTTATAGTTATGGATAATTAAAGTAAAACAACTGAAATTAGGAATAATAGCTAATTGCAAATTTCTCTTCATATAACACCTTCTCCGACTATGGATGTCTTGTAACTATTGAAAGCTTCAATCATAGTGAGATCGCGATTTTTTTATTACACGCATATTATATTCATTTGCAAACATCTAATTCTACATTCATACTGAAATTTAGCTCATTGTTGATTAATCAGAGCTTTGTAGGAATGAAGCACATGAGTTGAATTGGATGGTGCTATATACATGTAAGTGGAGAGGAAAAATGATTGTGCAATTTTTTCAAGTTAAAGCTGTCAAAAATCAATAGCTAACAACTGCTATTGAAAAAGCACACAAATCCAAGACAGTTCCAGGAGGGATTTTATTCTTTAGGTGTGCGTCGATTTTAACACTACTTCACTAGTGCTATAAATATAATTATGCCTGTAAAATATCCCCTGAACTGTTCGATTTCTTTATCTAGCAATTCACAGACTAAACTTTATGCTTAATAAATTCCAATTGGTACATGTATACGAGGGTATACAGTGTACATACAATTAATTGAAGCCAAAATAAATACAATCAATGCAAATTAACAAGAGTTTCCCCTTCGGCATAGACGTGCCAAAGAATGGAGGATTAATTAGCATTATACAGCATAAGGCATGAGATATCATGGTGACTCCCAACCTAGAAAACCTCAACATTTCAGGGAATTTTATATTCAACCAGGCAAACCTGGAATTTTTCTGTATCAAAATTGTATTTTGTATTTGCTCGTTATAATTCTGAGAAATCAGCACAAAATTTATTGGCCTGATAATCAATTCTAGCATTCCCCTAGAAATGTTAAAATTTACTATTTGTAATTAAGTTGTTTTTTTATAAAACTTTTGCCTAAGGCGTACCTCAATTAATCTTACGTTATGCATTATTTATGATTTATGTAAAAAAAATTTAAATTGCCATCGGTGTTGTCGTTGTTATTATTTCTGGAAACGTTTTCGAGAGATTGCACCTAAAATCCGTCGTCTGTGGTAGTTTTTTATTGACGTTTCGTCTGTGGGATTAATTTCTGTCAATATTAATATTTATGAAGTTTGGAGATTTAGCTTATCAAAAAAATTCTGCTACGGCGTTTGCTTAGTATTACTGAATATTGTTTTCAGTAGAATCGTGGCACATATTTCATCAATGAAATGTATTTATAGAACCTGGAAAAATAAAATATGACCCCTGGAAACCTGAAAATGTCAGGAAATTTTGTTTTCTGTAATTAGTAGTCATCATGGATATACAGGGTACCTGCATACAGACTTTGTTTTGGGTATTAGTCGATGTTATTCTTAATGATAGATGCATTAAATGATTAATATTTTGCCTCTTCAAAATTCGAAGTTGGAGTTTGTTGTTGTTTGAACAGCCCAGTTGATCAATCGCTTCCTGTAATGCTCGTTACGGTAGTGCCACACTCTCGACTTAACCTGGATGACCAGTGCCTGGTGCTTTTTTTAAGAATTGGCAACATTGCTTTCATTCAGTAGTAATAGTTTCACTTGTGTTGTATGAATGGTGGCTGTGCATGTAGGTCTGGATATGTCTTAAGAAAGAAACCTTGGAGAGATGTAGCCGTTTCCATAGTGATGGTCACCTCGGTCGCGCTTGACCGCCCTCGGACACCTACGTCTGCAACGCCCATTCGATGTGTTTATAAAAAAGAGATTTTCCATTGTCCTCGAGTTATTTCTGCTAGTATTTCATAATAGTTAACAACAATGAAGTTTCTGATTGACGACTTTTAACGTTTGGGGAATTGGAAATGAAATCAAGCGTCAGTAAGAATTTGGGAGATGTCCGGGTCAGCAGATGATCAAAACCAGGCTAAAAATAGATATGCTGAGCCAATTTTAGCTCAATGTCTAAAACGACAGGGAATAGTCATTGAACAATGCTTCAGGGCAGAGGCGTTCGTCCGGAAATTTTCCCTTTCGCCATTTTTTTCTGAACCCAGATCGTGGTTTCATTGTGTTAGCTTAATACAGTTTTTGTATGGATCGCTGAAGATAATTGCGATTGTCTATGTACAGAATTGGTTCAACACATTGATTGAACATCGATAAATACAAGTATAGTTGCTTGTAGCAGTATGATCCTGTCATCTAGAAACATTGCATCAAATCCTAGTTCAAATGACATGGTTATTTGCAATAGGGTGTCGTTTGATGGGCGTTAAAATGCTTTACAATACCTTCTTCATTTGGTGGGTTTTCTTATTGACATAGATTTCCAAGTGACCAGATGCATATACATGTAATTAATAAGTTCATTATACCGTATATAGCATTTTTAACTTAATTTGCTTGTTTAAAAATCTCAAAAGCAAGCAAAAATATTTATCAGCCAAGCCTTTTTCTAGCATTGAATTGTTCTGAAATTCCGAATGCTGTATGTAAAATACTAGTACAAGTACATTTATATGAGCTTATTAATTACACGTATCTGGTTATTTTTAAATTTGTCACTAAGATAACTCATTTAATGATGAAGGTATGTAAGAATATATCGATGCACAGTATATACATTGTTAGAAGTCCTCTAGTATAGCAGAAAAATATATTATAGCATGGACCTCAAAAAAGCATTTGTAACTTGTACTGTAGAGGGTTGATACTGCTTTTGTATGCCCATCAAATGATATCCTGTTACAAATAACAATTTCATTTGAACTATGATTTTATGCAAAAGAAAATCAATTAATAGCCAACGTCATGCAGGTTTAATTTTGAAAGAGTAAAGACAAAAAGGTAATTCTACACTATGAGTGAAGTATGATTCTGTAAACCTACAGGAAATTAATACTTATTCATGAAATAGCTCATTAGCATTCGTGTAGCTGCACTTCGCGTGCGGAAATAAATTTATTGGTATGGCTTAATATTTTTTCATAAACTCAAATGAACTTGTTTCTCAATTTCGTTTCCCATTGATCTCCGATGATGAATAGGGATTCGACGCTTTGGTATATTTTTTTTTAATTTTCCGGTTTTCCAAATGGTGCTATTTGTGAACCACTTACCGGTATATAGACTAATTGCCATCCTACGGATTTCGTGTCAAGATGCAATATCTGGGAAATATTGCGTCATTATTACTGTTCTTGCCATTTACCCCGGTGCACTTCCCTGTTTATAATGGTAGGTCATAGCTTTTACGTGTTTAGGGTTTCCATATTAATTAAAACCTAGAGACCAAAAGTAATGCGATATGCCTGTATTTCTCAATAATAACCATCGTCAGGAAATTCGTGGGCAATTCCCTAATCGGAGTGCTGGATTTATGCATTGATCTTAGTCACTGGAGAAGCAATTAAGTAGTGTGCTACAGGTAAAGAACCTAGAATTAACGAAATATGAGCAATTTGGAAATTTGAGATTTTAAAAAGTACAAAAGTTGTCCTAAATAAGGAATTGTGAAAGTTATGACAAGCAATAACAACTCTCTTGTCTATAGCCCACGTGATTCGTATAATACATATACATGCAAGATGATTCGTGTTTACCTAATATGAAAATATCCTAAAACGTTTTTTTTTACTTTAGCATGTACAAGGTGACCTGTGCCTACATGTTACCTACCGCGTTTTTCGACTAAAGTCATTAAATTTATAAAGGTGCCCAATTTTAGCATTAATTGCAACTCAAACGCATTTTATATTACCATCTAGCATAGCATAAATCACGTAGGTTTCATAAAATGAGTCATTGCCAGTATTTTGGAAGCATTTTTGCAACGTTATGGTGACTTTCACCTGACAGTGAACATGGCAGTCAATCACCAGTAACGAATTATTATTTCAATCTGTAATACCTTTACAAAATTGAAACTTTCACTTTTGGTATAACTAACTTTAGTGGGAATGAAATTTGTTTGCTGTTTATTTGCTGTTATTTGTTAGTTTCACGTGAATCCATTAATTGAGCATTTCAAGAAGATCGACAAAAATTATTTAGATTTTAAAAATGGTATTTATATCAAGATGTTTTAGGAAATTTTATCATCGCTTGTACATGATTTTCTGTAATCTGATCCTTATGATGGAATCAACGTGCTGTTGTAACTCACTTTGCAAAGCACAGCTCCATCCTCACAATTGCTAAAAATAAAAAAATTGTGATAATGTAAAAATATATTCATCTAAATATAACTATGCATAGCAAAGCTCACCAGCTGGTATAATGACCGTGTTTGAGGAATTTTTCCAAATCAGCGTATTCATTGCCTTTCAAAAGACATCCTCCTGGGAGATAAACTGCAAATATGAACAGTATGTGAATAGATTTCAGAAAACAATGTTGCATTTGAATTAACAGCCAACAGCCTTGAGTCCAGTTCGATAGTAATGTATAAGATTATAAGGAAATATAACAAAATTACATGTTTCATTTACCCATTTCTCTTGTAGACGCACTTCTTAAACTTCCTAAATCTTCTCTTATATCTGAAAACACAAAACAGGAAACACGGTGTAATATCAAAGAAAATTAGATTAGGTTTCCTAAATGATATTAATGTACATGTACATTACAAATATGTTGTATGGCGTCACATAACCAATTATTCGAACACATCAGTTCACGACTGAATTTAAGGTTGACTTTCAGTTGATTTATTTAGGGTTTGAGACAACAATGTGCTACATGCTGTTTATCTACCATGGTATGATTACAATATTTTCTCCAATGAACCAGAAATTGGCACACGCATGTGGTTTATTTTACTTGTCAGCAGCCACAGCATGATTCTGCTTAAATAAATATACAGTTATTTCATGTCTATACATACGAATTATCAATTTGCAACAACCATTAATCGTGCTCGGCTTGAAATAATTTGCCACTTACAACAAGCTTGAATTCATAACAAACGAGTTCGGTAACTAAGTCCATTTAAGAAATATTTCAATTCACATGCTGGTAAACTCAACACACATGTTTATAATCCAGATTCCCAACTGTTTGCCAATGCTATAATTTCAAGGTTTCTACTTACTGGAAAATAAGGAAAAATCAAGAAATTTCAGGGAATATCAGAGAATTCATGAAATTTCCTGCAAATGTCAGGGAAATTGAGAATGTTGGCGTCAGACAATTTCATTATTTATCATCTTTTATAAAAGTCTGGGAATGTCAGGGAAATCGACTTGAGAATTTGACTGGGAACCCTTTATTGACACGCTTTTAAAATGCATTGGAGTAAAATTGATTGGTATAATTCCAGACCAAAATAAATGCACGTAATACGATATGCCTATTTACTTTTTCTTGTTATTTTTTGAAAAATTTAATTTATTCAGTTTTCATTTACAGACCAGGAATTCACCCTTTATCACTTTATATACCACAAATCCTTGCTGTTAATTACTGACATAAATAAGATGTGATGAACTAACTCACCAACCTGTTGGTGGTGGTTCTGCCATGCACATTCCTTTGCTTGGGGATCCTGTTATAGGGTCGCCCAAATCATAAAGTTGACATTTGAACCCTTCAGGACACGCTTGTATTCTCGATGGCAGACTACCAACGGTTGTACTGCAGGTGAAAACTAAACCAAAAACAAATTATTTTGCTGTCAGACAAATTAATTCCTTTGATTTTGATAATCAGTACTCAACAGTATCACCATGTCGAAATTTGTTAGGGTCAAATGCATTCGGATAAATATTTGGCGACTCAAATACTCACTGTCATCCGAATCTTCAGGTAGATTATTTGCACCTGAAATGAACACATTTTGACAGGGATCAATCAACTACTGTATGTACGAGTTAAGAATCTTAAATTGCCATTTTTAAATGTGACATCAAGACGTACTTAAGAGAAAGCATTTGAAAAAAATCTATAATTTAGGCAAAAGTTAATAAAACGATACAAGGCACTGTACCAGCAGCTATAGTCGGAGAAACTATGGTATATGCACTGCTTCTTCGTTTAAACATCATCAACTCTACATGAACTTGTCATGTATACACGTACAAGAATGACCTACAGTAGCTGTCGGAATTTATCATTTTTTTTATTTGTTTCGTTTTTTTTTGTTTAACCTAACATAAACAAACCTAAAAATGCAATTTGATTAGCTACCCCAACTTGCCCACTTTATCATATTGTCTATGCTGGTGCAGGGCATATAGCCCATTATTCGAATAGTAGGGTACTGAGTTGAATTGAATTGAATTTGCCCATAATCAACTCGACTTGTCCAATATACAAGCATGACCGACAGTACCCATAGAAATTTATCCTTTTTGTTATTTGTTCCGTTTTTTGTGTTTCACCTAACATAAACTAACCTAAAACTGCAATTTGCTTAGCTGCTCCTGACCACCAGGCAATCACTGCCAGCCTACAAGCCGCTAGGAGAAGCCCACTTTCTCTTTGTGTCTATGCCGGAGCAGGGTACATGGCCTTTGTTGGTATAACCAATCGAGTTTATGTGGCTGTAAAATTGTCATGGTTGGGCAGTGAAACGACTGGGGGCTTTATGATAAGTACGTCGGTCATTGTTAAAATAGCTCTTATAACTAAATTTTCCATACTTGTAATATTATCCCTGTCTTCCAACCAGTCCAGTGCTGTAAAGATAAATGCGAATATTTATTGGGCTAGAAATATATGGTCCAGTGATGGTCAGTTGACGTGGATCTTGTCTGTTTCATTTACCAGCTGGTGGCGGCAAGTGGTTTTGGCAAGTGTAGACACACCCGTTGAAGCAGCAAATCTGCTTCGTGTCCGTGCAATTGGCGTCCGAGGTGCACGACGGGTAATTGCAATTATTTACGTCTCGAGGTTGGGCTGGGAGTGGACAGAGGGGCGTGTCAGGCGTGTTATGGCCCTTTAATGGATCTTTGTGACTCTGCAAGCAAACAGTTAAAATTGGAGAATGAGGAGTCAGAATCAGTGCACGAGAAAGTGATCATGATGAATGAGCATTTCGTAAGGTTCAGCAAACATTATCCAAGTAGTTGGTCTTTAAATTACCTCATGGTCAAATTGGTACCTCATGGTTAAATTACTTCATGCTACCGTCAAAATAAGATGAAGTGAACCGTACTTTTGTTGTTATTATTTTTCACTCGTTTGCATTTGCTAGTTAATGTACGTCCAAGTAGGTTAGGTTAGTAAATTATGTCAATGTAAATGTTTTTCCTCATTTCACCCGTTGTGGTTTTATTTGGCACCCGACAAGGAGCCAAATTTTGCAAATACTTGGCAAGCAAATTGCGACGAGGAAGACATGGAATCTGAGGGCAGGCCAAGAGCTACTTGGAGAGTGGACAAAATGTCATTGATAGCGTTTTGCACCATCCGTACACTAGGAAACAAAATATGCTTCAAATCAGGGTGACTGGCCGTCTGGAAAACCTGGGAAAGTCAGCGAAAAGTTGTGGCGCATCAATTTTGATTAGTAAGGAGTCTCAGAAATGCATTAGAAAAGTTGTATTTGTGAAGCACTTTTTCTAAACACTGTGCCTATGGCGCTTTCATTAACATTTCATAATACTTCTTATGAAAAATCTACTAAAATGCACTTAATATCCATTATTGCTGCTTATTTTCGTTACCAGAATATCGCCTATGGCATTCCTAAAAGATAAATACGATAGTTGGTTACTTATCAAATTTTCAAAAAAAAAATTCTCAAGAGCGTTTTCATCATTATGAATAATTGTTAAAATTTTGGAAGAAGTCCACAAAATTAAAATTGATTTCAACCACTAGTATTAGTTCACATTGTTATTAATATCAATACACAAAAACCCATCATTACTTATTTTTCAAGAATTTCGCCGAAGGCATTTCCTTAATTATTGATATAATTTTTACTTCATTTTGTGATCTATATACATTGTAAACTTTCTCACTTGGCAGTGGCTCTGCCAAGTGAGACTTGAAATAGGACATGTATTCCCCATCTGATCTGGGTCTATTGCCATATCGTCTCGGTCATGTTAATGGTTTTAACACTACTTAAATTGCTGTTAATAAATTAAAATCTTGAAATGAACACAAACACAGCATGCAAAACCAATTGTTGACTCCCAAGGTTTAAAATGTGGTAGGCCCTTTCTGATATAAAAATCTGTCAATCTGCCAAAAGTGTTTGTTTTAAATTGTGTGGAAATGTTCCTAAAGGTGTCTGGAAAACCGGGAAAAGTAAGAGAATGTTCATTGAAGATTTGGCCAGTTACCCTGTTAATCTTTTCAAGTTAACTTTTGATGTGATAATCAAATTTGAGAATCCAAATTAGAATTCTGCTGGGATGATCCTGACATCTTTGGTTTTACCAAGGGTTATATACATATTGCAGCGTGTTTGATGGCACCTCAGTGGTTACCATGACCTTTCCTTCCGCTCGCCATCATTAGTTTATTACTTATGGAAATCGACTTAACCCCGAGTGTGTCAACTATAATGGAGGCGTGGGCATAAGCCTAGCTCGAATTCTAATCGGGGTTTTATGACGACTGAGTTCAGAACGTAATATTATAATTAGTGCGATTTATGGTTCTTAAGCTAGTAAAAGTATAAATTGTACGTTGACATCAGTGACGTCACGATTCTTAACTACATGTTCGTGTACGTAGAATATATTAGGTCTGCTTTGACCTTCAGCCGTCAATGGTTTCATCTAACGTTTCTGCTATCAGGATTAAATTCAAAGTTTAAATAAGGGGTAGTAATTTAATTCGATGCCACCACGGTGCGTTCCTAAGAAACCATAAACCACCAGAGAGTAAAAAGACTATAACCTTATCTTTGACGTACACGTACATGTACATGTATATTCGTTTTGCAGCAATGCATTGAGCTAGCCCACGAATCTTACCATAGACTTGTCTCTCCTAAGTTCGTTAAAAGTGGAATGTAATAAAAATGGCAATGCCGTTTTAATTTTGACTATAATGTGAATTTCGTGTCCCTTTAACTCCACACCCCATCGTGGTCACGCGTGACCTTCTTTAACTTTGTCTAACTTTTTGAACGAAACAGTGGGGCGTGAAAGTATGAATTTTTCAACAAGGAATGGTATTTGTTACAAGGTGACGATTAACCAGTTGTACATGACACTTTTTCTTGACAAAAAAAGGTTAATTTCTTTTATATTGGTTGGCTGTATACTGTACGTGTATAGGCGCATTGGGCACACCCTTAAACGTATAAGTCATACATGTAAGTATTTGAGTCTTGTTGGATTTTTTATCCACTCTGAAATTATCTGTTATTTACATGTACATGAATAGTAGAAGATTTTGTTGGACCCCATGGAGACTCGTGCTCAGGGATTGCAATAAGGTGACCTGGACGAGTCAGGGAAATTGATTTGTTCTGAAAAGTCTGGGAAATTCATATAATGTCTGGAAATGTGTTGTCCAATAACGTTTTTGATTGGTATAAGTAGCTCAGCAAAGCAATAGAAAAGCTGTATTTGTGATGCATGTATTTTTTCTAAAACATTTCCCTTAAGGCGTTTCAATCATTAATATTTCCTAATATTTTTTATGAAAAATCCATTAAACTTCACGTAAAATACATTGTTTCTGATAATTTTTTTTAAACTTCAAAGTGATAAATACGGTAGTTGACTACTTATGAAATTGTTGTGTAGGTTAAATTTGTCAGCAAAACAAAGTCAGTGTTTCCATCGTCATAAATAATTTCAAAACTTCAAAAAGGAGTAGAAGTTCACAAAAATGCAGTGTTTAATATCTAGTGGTTTCAACCACTAGTATTCACATACATATTTTTGACAATGTGTACATGTACTAAACAAGTACATGCCTATTACTCTATATTAATATTGGTACACTTAAAAATCCATAATTTCTTGTATTCTGTCAAAAATGTCACCTATGGCATTCCCTGAATTATTATTATTATTCCCATTTTACAAAATTGGGGGCAAAAATTAATCATTTCGTGATCTTACACGCCATGTGTCACATCCGTAAAACTTGTTTGTTATACATGTATATGCTTACAATTTTTCCCGTTAACTTTCAACCATCGTTTTAGCTTATCTCAGTGATTTTTCTTGATTTTCAAAAAGCGTAGTTCTGGATGAGGTTAACAGCATGTTTTTCTGAGGCTTAATTTATAGATCGTTAAATTATTCGCCGAATTTAATACAAGTCATTAGGGTAACTCAATGATCCTGGTCACGTTTCGGTATTGGTTTCAGGTAGCTTAGTACCTTTATCCTCAAGAGGACTGTTTGATGGAGGTCAAGACTGGGGCATTGTATCTTAAAAGACTCTGGTTTCAGGCCTGATTTTATGCATGTTATCCTTGGAGTAACGCCTTAAATAAGCAAAACCTTGGGGGTCAGCAAAGTGACTAGACGTTTCTGAAGTGAGTGCTTCAGACAGCTTTGACTGGAGAAAGGGTTCTATAGCATTGTTGCATTCAACTTTCATTGACAATTAGCTTAATGATATGCATGACAAGCAGTGGTTTTGAAGAGAGTGGGAAGGCATTATTTTGCAGTTGGATGACATTGATCAACTTTAATAGGCTACTAATGTCACTTCAAATTGGTCTTCAGTCAAGGCTAGCAGGAATTTCTATTTAGGGAACTCTGACCCTGTTTATGCAGCAACCCATGTCCAATCTTTTGAGCCACAATTCCAAGCAAGATATCCTTGTTTGAGGAAGTTTTTCCCACAAGGCTAGATCTTGATCTACAAGATAATGTACAGAAACAAGTGTTGTTTTTGATGATGATGATGCTGGGGTGTTGCTTTTTTGTGATAAAAATTAGTGGGTTTGACTCTGAAAGGCAAGAGACATAAAACGCGTCTAATGATAATGTCCCAAGAAATTAATAATTAAAGTTAATAGGAGCTTAGATAAGACATTCGTGTCTATATACATGTGTACATGTACACTGTAGTCGTGATATGATACATGCACAAATTAATCTTTATTTCACAGTTGAAAGATTGCACCTGTTGCTATAAATACTGTACTGTACAAAGACAAGTTTGTACGTTTTCATAAAGACTGCATACATTTGCAAATTACTTGAAACCACGGATGGCTGCAATGATTTATAGCTTAAAACAAGTTGTACAAGATAAGATACTATACAGTACATATAGGCACACATACATGTACATATACTAGTATAAGCTCAGTGTACAAACATCTAAACGTGGACTCTTTTGGTGGTGGTTCCCATTGATTTTAGCTTGAATTTATGGAAGATTGACATGTACTATAGTCTAGAAATCCCTAGAACAGAAATTTGGCCGTCCACAAATACACAAAGAAGTTTTTAAATTTCGAATGAAAAAATTATTAATTACGTAGATTGGACGTACACTGTAGATTGAATTCGTTGATTAAGTTAGTAATAATTTCGCCGTATAGACTAATATGAATATTTCTAGTTCAACTAAGTTAAATAATTTGCATATACAGGTATACATGTATATTTAAAATATGCAATCATAGTCGTCATATTTTAAACAGGGTGTCTTCTGGTCACGGAAGTCATGGAAAAGTCGTGAAATGACATTCAGGTTATGGATATCATGGAAAAGTCAGGAAATTTACGTCAGGTCATGGAATTTTTGCCTGTCATTGATTCACAAAATACAAATGTCCAGTTATGCAACGAAATTTGCCTACGGCGTTTTTTTTTCTTTTTTTTTTGGCGGCCAATGATCATGTCTTTACTAATGGTAGCGAATGTTTCTGAAAATCATTACTTAGTTATGGCATACTACTTAAACGGCCTCACTTTCTAATAGACAATGAACAAGTCATAGAATTTGCAAAAGCAAATCAAGTAGACACCCTGAAAAAACTAACGTTCCATAATGTGAAGGTGTAACCTTGTGTGCGTCTAGTGACTTGTCATATAAAAAACACCAATGAAGAATGAAGAATTTCAGCATCAGTATGTTGTTTGGGTTTAGGGTTAACAGACTTTCGAAGGTGTTTGGGGAAGTACACACGTTAGCCTGCATAGGACAATTGTACTTAACAAAGTCTTGCTTAAATGACAAAATAATCGTGTAGTCTATGTGTAGATAAATACATGCTGGTTAAAAGCCGCACCTGTGAATCTCGCATTATATGGGGTGAATAGCTTGATATAATTCCTGCACAGATGAGGAGAGGGCGTATCATGTCATGTGTTCTCAGAAAATGCAAGGTGGAAGATTCCTCTTAATTTGTAACACAAACGTAATCTCATAAATTCTGCACACTTTCAACCAATTCGTTCATTTTCATACACCTTGAACATCTCGCTATATCAATGATAGCTAATTTTAACCAAGTCTTTCAAAATTATGTTAACAATAATTTGTATCAAAAAACATGTGCATCTGGTGCAATTTACTAGACAGGCCTTAATAAAGATTAAATTGCAGGTTATTCGATGCAACTGGGCGCTATATTGACAGGACAGCCTTAACATAGACGACACATGGCTTATTTTTAAAAGTATTTTGACAGGGTGAACCTACATGTACATGTACTTTACAGCTGAATCCCCATTATCTAGCTATGATTAAAACTATAAAGATTTCGATACAAATAATAAAGAATTCGATATATATTCATTTCTCGATATTTTATCGTTGCTTAGAATAATACAGCTTGTATTGTTAATGTGAATTATGCAGTTTTTACTTCATTCAATTTAATAAAGTTAAAAGGTATCACACGTTGAAGATGTCGTCTTGGGGAGATGGCAAGCTGTAGGAATGTACAAGTAGAAAAATACTTGGTAATTAAAGCTGAACGAATATCCCATGTATTGATTCATTTATTGATAAGCCACAAAAAAATCAGACCGTTGGAAACGTTAGACAGATACAAAATAGCTCTTCCTTCTAGGGGATAGTCTATTTTTTATTTGAATTTTAGAATTATTTTGACATTGCAATGTAATATTTCTTGTACATAATTTTACCGGTTTGCTAAATTTTGTATTTCAGTTTGTGGCAAAGAAGTCTATGCTATAAAAGGATTAAGTAATATTACACTATTTAAAAATTGTAAGAATTCTGCAAGACTAAATTTTAATTCTAATACCTAAAGGATAACAACATCAATTTCTTATTGGAATTTTGGAATTATTATGACATTGCAATGTTATATATTATACTTGATTAGAGGTGTTACCAGTTTGCGCAATTTTGTATTTCAGTTCATTACCTTGACTTAAAAAGCAAATTACTTAAAATTTTAATTTTAAAACCAAAACGTAATGCATTTGCAAGCATGTGTCGAAATGTGTCTATGGAATTACCCATATGGATTCTTACTATTAGTCTTACTTTCTGCATGCCATTCGACGTTGGAATTCTCTTCCTAAGGATAGCCTTAAGCTTCAAGAAATTCAATTTGACAATAATGTCTTGCATGGTGGCCGGTACCTACCGAATCTTAATTTGCGTTGATGGACTACACCCTCCTACCACATGGTATTAAATTACTGTCAGTAGGGTACTGAGTTGAATTGAATTGAATTGAAATCTTCTGTACAAAGCATGTTCTAAAAGGTGGTGTCGTTACGTTTGTAATGTAATGAAGTGACATTTGCAAGTAGATAACGTTTTATAGTAATTTCATATTATGTAAATTCTTTCTTAAAGTTGATATTGTAGCAAATACGATAAGTTGGATAATTTCGTGCTAAAATCGTTTCAAACTTTCATTCTCGATACATGAATCGTAACGGGGGTATCGTGGTGTAAAATCTGAGAACCCAGCAATTTCAAGATGGCTGATGGGTGACATTTAAAACGTTGTGGAGCCTTGTTCGTAACATTTTAACTCCAGGGTGGATCCCCTTAACATTCCTTCTTATGAGCTCGATAGACGTCCAACAATAGCAGTTTTTGTCAGTTTTTATGGGTGCTTTCTATCAGGCTGCATTTAACAAGGGTAGCCAAGAGCCACCCTTGTCTGCCATGCAGGTTGAAAGATAAGATTGCACAAACTTCAGCACGTTGATGCGTGCTATTTTCCCTCTGCTATCATTCTGACGGTGCTAAAATTCTGATTTACGAACTCGTTTTACGTCCTACCGAAGACTAGAGAGCTGGGAAACGTGATATTAACCGCATAATGCAACACTCAGATGTCAGTCGTCGACCACATTTTCAAGAAACTTTGAAATGCAGTTGCAACTTTTTCATCTACATGTAGGTCTACTTCCCCAAGTAAAAAAGAGACTAAATTCCCCTCGGTTTTTTTATCGCTATCCAAGCAATTTGGACCAGCTTTTAGGTTTACCCTACTCACATTGCAGGCTAATCCTGGAATGAGGTTTCACAGAATATTAAAATGATGTATTTGTCAATCTTTCTATGGCCAGAAATTTATATTTCCACCTGGTTGGTTTACATTGAGATAAAGCTTAAGTCAATCTGTGAAGCGAACGAAAATGTGTGAAGGAAATAATCTTATATAGGCTAGGCTGTTTGGTCGGTTTTGAGTGGTCATCTTCAGAACTCGATCAATTGATTTTAATAAACTAGATATTGGGTCAAATGAAAAATCTAAACTTGTACAGGGCGATCATAAAGTCGTTCCCTCATTCTAAAAGATAACTTTTGAAAAAAAAATTGTTAGAGTTAAAGTATCAAATTTTGGAAAACAGTGAAGTACTAGGTTTTTATTTACGAGTAATGTATTTGGTTCCCAAGAAGTACCTGAAGGTGACGCTGTAACCGCTGGAATCGAAAATGTCATGTATCCAGGTTAAAGAACGATGTGTTTTCATGTACAATTTATTATGATGCTAATTCACAAATAAATGTGAAGTGCAATTTCAAAAGAAAAACTGAAATGATTTATATTGAAGTCTGAATTTGCTGTACCCTTATAAAAGAGCGTGTTCTATCTCCTGTTTGTCTTTTGAGTGGTCACAGAAAGGTTTTAAAACCTGGGAAAGTCAGGGAAAAGTCAGGAACGATGAAGTTTTCATCTCTGGGGAAACTCTGTAATACTAATTTGTGATTTGGTCACATGATAATAGTGGCCATCTTGAGGGGTCTCCTACATGTACATGTACATTATGTTGATGCCATAAAATACAAAACTTTATTTCTATAGCTGTTCACAAAATGTATTCCTTGTAATTCTTAAGTTCTTTTAAATAAATTTTTGTAATAAGGGCAAAGCTTTATGATTACCCTTTATTGCATCACCATATCCAATGGCCACAATTGTTGTAAGCTGATCAAAAGTTTGACGTTTCGTGGCTGGATTATTTTTAAGAAATTCGGTCTTTGACCTAAACCTTTCGTTCAACCCCCTAAAATTCCCTGGCATCTCATTCTGACAGGCGCAAGGCGAGACGATTTTATTTATGAAATAATAAAACATAAGTACAATGGTTTAATAATGTAAATATTTTATAAGCATGGCAGTCATGGCGACTAATAGCTTAGTCTATTCGCAGATAATAGCTTGGCATTTGAATGGGCTCGTACGTCGAGCTACAATCTCTGAATTTACCTTTTTTTAGTTTATAAAGTGAAATAAAAATGCAAGCTGCGAGCAAGCCAGATATTGATATGGCGGGCAATGAAGGGGGTCGGGGTTGTTAGATCCAGGTTATTACCCTTGATTTCAATACGATTTTATTGCAGCTTTTACAACTGTAAACACGTCAGTGTTTATTTTTCGAACGCAAATTCCGCTTCTCGATTGCAAATATCGGTTTGAATTTGACGTAGTTTGGCTGCTGATTTCTTGTATTATTATTTTTTTTGTCAAGGCATTGCTCGAATAATGAGCATGAAAGACTATTTGTGGTGCAAATTTTAAACTTTTTTTCGTCTGGATGGGTGTGGATGAGCATGTGTTTGGTGCCACCCTGGAGGGAACATACTACGAAAATAGCCAGTTCACCCCGTGCACAGAGTACATGTACTGTAACAATATAGTTCCAAGAAAGTCATAGTAAAAAAAAGCATTCTGTGATTGTCAGGGCATTTGAATTAGTGATAAATTTGAAAATGGAATGAGTCGGTTGCTTAGAGGTCTAAATATTGTTTATTTTAATGGGAAAGAAAACGTGACAGTTGTTCAGTCCTCACAGGGCGGCTTATATCAGTTGTACGAATATATTCTGCAGATGTTTTTAAGTGACAGTATTGCAGCAAACGTTTATCAGCATTATTTTTACTATTTTTTATTATCTGATTATATCATTGGTGAGCGAAGTTTACTATAAGGGTTGAAGTGAAAAGTCAGGGAAATTGAAAGACCTGGAAAAGTCAGAATCAACGACAGAACCAATATATACAACCAATTCTTTGGAAGAAATTAAGAATTAAATTGTCAATTTAATAAGACAAATAAATTTGCTGTTTAAATGGTATAATTTGTGTTCTATCTCCTGTTTATATATGTTTATATATGCTGTTCTGGTAGCAGACTCATATTCCAAGGTTACAGCTAACTGTTGTTATAACTAAATTGCCATCGGTTTTTGATGGTCAATTCATCAAGTTAAATTGCAACTGGCCGTATCGATTCAATACTTATAAATAAAGTAAATAAAATAAAATTACCAGGAATAAAATTAAAATTCCAGGACGTCCTTTATGGATGGACCCTAAGCATAATGTTTTAGGCAAATGAATGTTATTCGTTAATGTTCAGTTATCAAACATTATTTATCGTATCAATACAAGTAAGTGAAAATGATACATGTACAGGGTTCCCCCAGAGATGACGTTTGCAACTTCCCTGACTTTTCCCTAGCTTCTCAGGTTTTAAAACAAATTTCCTCACCACCCTGACCACTTCAAATGCAAAAAGATGACAGAAATTACAGAAATTGCTTGTCATCTCTTGATTTGTGTGCTGACCAGTAACTAGCTATGTAAAATCGGTTATCGATTTGCGGATTTTACCCGACTTTTCCTGGCTGTTGCAATTTCCCTGATTCTTCCAGGTTTTCCAGGTCTGGAGGACTCTATTCTAATACTCAATACAACGTTCAAAAATGGTTCGCATTAGTTGTACCTCTAAATGCATGCACCTTGCAAACCTTTTTAATATGCAATTTAAGAGTCTTAGAAAGTCCAAGATTTAAATTCTTACCTGCAGAAACTGCCACAGTTGGTAATCCTCAGGTGAAGTGTCCGAATGCAAGACTGGCATGGTGAACCCCACTTTAAAATGTATCCAAGCAAATAAGCCCACGTAAATTACTAGTAAGTGTACATTGAAATCCCAGTTACTGTGCATCTTGATTTTTCTTGCATTTTTATTCATTGCTGCACCGCAGCTACACTTTAAAACAAGCAAGCACTCCACGTGCACCAACACAACTTAGTGCCAAATCTGGTGACTCCCTTGCTTTCACTGTTTGAAGGCTGAGGAATAAAGCACATGTACTCCAGTAGTGACGTCATAGACAACCCTTGGGGGTTAGAGCTTTTTTGTACGTGCCTTTCGTCGCACCCATTTCATTTGAAATTTACAACGACCAGCAAAGGCTGACAGTATAGGGAGTCAGACAAGGCAGCAAAGGTGCAAAACTTTTTGAATTGGAATAGAATATATGTCTGTAGGTATGCGATCGTTTATGATGTGAATTGCATAGACCCATAAAAAAGTCAATGAATTATGTATCAATTAGGAGTTCTTATTGATCTGAAATTGTCTCGGAGGACACCACTAACTAGTGCTTCGTGTTTGCTATAAATGTCAACGTCAAACTCCTAATATATGGCTTTTGATAAAAGTCCAATTAAAATTATCTATTGTCTGCTAAAATTGGCTTATCTGTTTTAATTGAAAACGGACGAGTCATCAGACCCTGTTATTAACAGCGATTAAAATTAATTGCACTGCTGCAGTTGTCAAATTTTGCTTCACGACTTGCCCGACTGCCCTGACCACAATTACGTTTTTATTTCAATTTCTTAAATTGTATTTTTAGATGTTATGAAACAGCCTTCTTGTGTGATAAATCGCTGTAATCGATATTTGGTACTCGTTGTGCATCGTGATTTTAAAAAGTCATAAGATCCTAAATAATAGTTTTCGTTGTATGAAAAACAAAACTTGAACAATTAAAATTGTAGTTATTTCGCAGTTTTTCAATGAAACATTTGTCTTATTTTATTAATTTTAAAATAAACGTGATCAGTCCGATTTTAAATTAAAAAACGGCAGAATTTAGTGCTGTTAGTTTTCAATAAGTTCAGTATTCACATCTAAGACAATACATTGGAATTGAAATACTCTTACACACTTTTCGATTACTTTACCCGATAGTTTGGGGGACGTTCAAATATTATGTGATCACTTTTGAAAATTTCAGATTCCCCCCCCCTCCCTTTTAATGAGCGAACTTTTTCTAAAAATTAGATCAGAAAAGTAATAATGAGACAACTGATATAAGAAAATAAAATAAATAAAAAATAAGGCGAATGATGGATTTTAAGTTTTAACTCTTAACCCTACAATAATGACCTGAATTGGCCACCCCCTTACGATGGCAGCTTAATACTTAAACGTCCCCTTATATGCGAGGTAGTTCTACTCTCTATCACATTGAATTGAATAATTGAACTCACTGTAGTTTATTTTAATCTACTGTATATTCGGTGGAAAATAAGGTTGGTGGGAGGTAGCAAAAGTGCACCGCATTGCCAATAGATGGCAGCAGTGATCAAACACTGGTTTTTCTGTCTTGTGGGGCATTGTGCGCACTTCATGGACATGTTTCTTCACAGCGCTCCATTTAAAAGCCTTTTATGAAGTTGAACATTTGGAAGATGAAACTCGTTTAATTTTTTTAAAGACAAAAATGTACAGTATTTCTGACGTACAGTTATTACTATAGGAAAATCTTACTTTGAGACCTCTGGAAACCTGCACTATTATTGAAATTTCTGCAAATAGCAGTTGGCAGCTAATTCAAACTGTTATTTGAACAGTAATTTTTGCTACATAATTTTTCTAATTGCTGTAGAAATTTTAATCGGTCATGTTTGAGAGCCTGTCCAAACTAATAGAATTGTGGAACAGTATGCTTAAACATACTGTATTTTGGGAACATATTGCTTAAATTTTGGAATATGAGATTCCAGTTTGTAAAAATCTTTTGAGCTAATCTTGGAGCTAAGCAACACAACTGCTTGGATACAATCGTAACGAGTTTTTGGAATATGAAATGCATGTAACAGAGCTCTTATAGTCGCGCCTTACTGCTAACAAGTAAGAATAAAAATATAAACACGGTGTGTTCAACTTGCTGAAATTTGCGATTTATATTGACCATAAACAGGGTTGCCCTTTGTCGTAAATTATTAATAAGCTGGTGACATTAGCAACAGAGTGGGTTAAATAGCGCTTGGGTGGCGATGGTTTTTTTAATACTTCATTTTATACTCTGTCTAATGAAATCCAGGTGCTCGATGTTTCATCGAAATTATTGTTCATCCCTTTGTTAGAAATGGGGCAGATATGAGCTGTACACGTGGACAGTTTTGGGTTGGCAGTTTAATTGGGCACAATACAAAAATGTGCAAAGCAGAAAAGGGGCAAAAATGTGACGCGTAACGTCACTGATGTTGGCAGTGCACAGTGGCAAATTTGGAATTTTTTAATTTATAACTATTGCGTATTTTAAGTTTTAAATTCGTCATAATTTCAGTATTTTTATAAAATACACAAACTAATGCACAAAATTCAAAATCGCGGTAGTCTGAATTCCAATTAAAGAATAATAGGCGTATTAATACATTCATAATGTTAAACAGGTGATAAGGTTCAAACGTCCACTGAACGGCACCTTGGACCGAATTGGATATTGCAGTTGCTTACAGAAATGTTTCGTCGAATATTGTTTCATTCGAAATACATTTATTTAATTCAGTAAAAATTTAATCATTGCTTTCTCGAGAGTAAACAAGCAATTGCAAATAAAACCACCTGAATATAAAATTTCGAGGTATTAGGAAATACCCATAATATGCGGAGAAGTTTTGGCGACAGAATGCTAACGTGACCTTTTTTTCCTGCAATAATTCTGCGTATATCAATATTTTAAACTTAATAAACACCATGACGGGGGGTGGGGGCGGTAAAATTCTACCGCAAACCTCGATTAGAATCACCCCATAAACATAGCCATTCACCTCCCATTGGTGGCGGTCTGTTTTGCCGCATTTAAGAAATTCGTAAACTACCCGAAATTTGTAGGTGCTGACCAATTTCTCAGTGGCGTGCTGCTCGTGTCCACTCAGAGGGGCATCGAAGCACTGACCATCTGGCATTACGTACGAGGAACAACCTTGGACGAAGCCTTGGGCCAACCTTCCTACGTACACTACCGGTCTTCTAGTGGTCACCACAGTGGTTGCAGGGTCTTTTGTCTTACTGGTCCCAGGGGGGAAATCCCTCGTTCACGCGCCAACCTTTTATTAAGAGTGTTTGGGTAAATGCGGAGCGAGTGCACTGTAATTTGGAGCAGAAAATCGTAGCGCACCCTAGCCCTTCCTTCGGCCATTTTGGCCAAATTGTCCACTCATACGCTGGCCAAGCGCGGAACCCAACGTCAAATGACTACTTGTGGAGCTGTATAAATAATGCGCAAATTTGAGGAAATCGTTAAAATTTGAAGGGATTCGGCAAATTTTCCTCTTCGGGTCAATTGGCTATCTGTCCCTATATGTAATTGATGAGCCCTGATTATAGAGGACAAGCTCCTCGCCTCGGTTTAATTTCGTCAAACGTTCGTTTTCATTATTGGTGCAAGCGAGTTCTTGCTAGTTCGACTTGTTCGAACATATACAGTAACTATATAGTGTTTAACTGCATCCTGCAATAAGTTATCTAATTTTGAGTCCCATCCTGTTTTATTTACTATGTTTAGGTTTCTCATCTTTATATCACAGCATAAGTTAGCTTTTCTGTGAGAAGTCTAAAAAAGGGTATGGTTTTTTGGTTGACCCCCATCATACAGGTGTTTCCTTGAGCTATTACAATATCAAAAAAATGTTAAACCTTTCATTTTTAGCATTTTCCAAAGTATAGTAAACAAATGCACTTTCGTTAAAAAAAGTTTGTTTGAATTAATTGTCACACCATTTTAGGGAGGTGTTTGGTTTTTAAAATAAGTAATGAACACAGGCTGAATGAACACCGTCACACACACACACACAAAAAACATCATGCAAATGTTTGAGTTTCTTAGATCAGTTGTAACCTAAGATTTGTTTATCATTAGCACACGAATAATAACGTTACACTTGTCCCATGTGCTCACCTGGTATTTTTTGGGATAAAACGTGTAATTGTTTGAGTTGATGTGTAAACTGCCAATATTTTATCGTTATAAAATGGAAACAACAATCCAAAACACAAAGATTGGTGTCTCCAAACAAAATAATACCAATTGTGTATTTTCAAAATAAACAATTCCCAAACAGTGATAGAACGGAAACTAATAGTAAACTAATGTATTTTCGTCAAAATGTTTGCCTGAATTTTCACATAATTTTTCATTGGTTAAAAAAAGTAATTAACACAAAAAATACTTCATTAAACGTTTGGTTTTCTCAATTCATTTTGTAAACTAGAAAAATTATCATTATGAAACGGATAATAACAATACACATAGTCAATATAAATTCTACAAAGATAATACGACTATTTGTAATTTTGTATATGATTAAAGTTTGATTGTAAACTAACAATTGTATTTTTATAATTAACTCAAAACAACAGGTAAATTATAGCATTTTTTGAGTAATCATCTGAGGGTTGGGGTATAAGTGAATATCACAAGTACGATTTATTAAAACGAAGTAACTTTAGAAGGTTTTGCTGTGCAACTATTCGCTGTTTTTTGTGAAACGTTTCGCAGTAAGCAAGCACTAATGATGGATACTAATAGGAGCCCAAGTGCTCCACACCTACATCCGTCGTAAAAGGATTACAAGAGTGGTGAATGGGGAAAACTTTTGAACACTATACCTGTTGTTGCATTGGGCCACGTGGTGTTTATTTGTCCGAGAAGTAGGCATGCTGGGACCCCTTTAATTGTACTGACATGTACTTGGTCTTGTACGTTCGCTAACAGCTATGGCTTGTTGATTCTTGGAAAAAGGCGCCACCATCAATTATTTCAACAACATGGTTCAGGAAAAAAAATGGCGGTCAGTTGAGCGAAATTTCACTTTCGACACATTCGCTATTGCTAAAGTCGTTGCTTATTGGTTGCATCAGACTTTTTTTCTGGTGTCCAGGTGCTAGACGCAGAGGCTAAGTTAACAGTTTTCGTGCTGACCGGAAATGCATTTTTTGGACCGATTTTTCCAGGAATCGAGGTTTATCCGTTTTTCGGGAGCACTTTAATTAACTATTGTTTTCGTTTGTCCTACTGTATACCTTAAGTGGCGCATTTCAACGTGAAAAATGCCGGATATTGAGTCATGATGCATTCGAGCGTTAAAGAAAATAAATGGTGTTATTATAATTACTTAGACTTCTTAGAACTTAGTCCTCATATGAATTTCAACTAATTTATCATAAGTTGAAATGGATGAATTTTGATTTAAATGATATTACAGTGGACTCCACTTAATGGGATCACAATGGGCCCAGGTTATTATGTCCGTATACATCGCATAATTTAACTTTTCAAAGCTATTTACAGCTAAAAAAAACCACTTATATTGGTTTGCTTACAATTTTTCTGTGTAAATTTGTCAACGTAATTATCATATTCATACATGTATTGTATTTGAAAATCAATTGATCTATGCTGACCTTTCATATTCGTCAACATCAAAATCATTTTCATCAGTCTGCTCTGTTTGACTTAAAAAGTTCAAAGCAAGTACCGCATTTAGTCATTGGGGATGCTACTGGAATATTTTCGTCAATGAATATCGAAAAGTTGGAAGAATACTCCTCGGAATTTTGGATATTCATAGCAGATGGGACATCATTTTAGACGTTTTCTTTCAAAACTTCTCATTCATCATGTTTTACGAATCCTCCATGACGGAAAATGATAACAATAAGCGAATTGTTGATTACAAAAACCAATGATGTCACTGTGTATTTGTATACGAGGGTTCGGTAACAATAAACGAATGATAACATTATTCGCGTTCCCATTAAGCGGAGTCCACTTAGCTCGTTGCCAAATTTAGTTGAATGAAGGCACGCATGCGCGAGTGTCTTAAAATGTAAAGAAAGCATTGAAAGGCTACTTAAAAGTGGTTAGCAAAGATTTTCAAAGTCTTCAATTTTCACAACGATTTCCAGAAGCATGCTACAATATCCAATTCGTTGGAGGACACCTTCTAATCTGTTTATAAGTGGTTTCAAATATTTCGTTATGTACTTTTGAATAGGTGAGAGAACCATTGAAAGATTTGTTGTGAACTTTTAAGGGGGTAGGCCAAGAAAAATAAAAAGGGCTGGACCAGGACTGCCTTAGTATGGCCACAACCGTGTACACAGGGAACAACGGTTACGCTGCCCTTATTGTCAGGAACCATTGTCCAGTTGTTCTGGGAGGAGGTGTAACGCTGGACAGTGGTCATCTCGGGGAATGGCGCCCAACCTGAAACGCATAAAAGGAAATGCTAGTTACAGGCTGAACCTAGAGCCCGCAAATTACGAACATAATTACAGTGGTGTGCCATTTAGCTATGGTCAAGCCCAATGCCGAGGGTCATTCGAGTCCAAGTGGTCAGTTGCGCACAAAGGGAGTTAGGGACGGTCAATCGAAATGAAAAGGTAGTCTTAAAGGTACTGTGTTGCTAGTGGCAAGGTCTTCGAGGAATGTATTCCCATAGGAAAACAATCAACTCTTTATTCATTTTCTTGGGAAAACTGAAAGAAATATACATGTAGAGTGTTCTATGCCCTATATAGACAGTGACCACGAGATGTACATGTACATCAGTGGGTTTGCACGATGTTGGCCTTCGTCTGTGACGACTTTACATGGTGACTATACCAGGGAATTTCGTTTTCAGAAGTTATTAGCACCATGGATCATGATTGCCAATCAGTGCAATTATCTCCAGTACAATCCAACAAAATTAATTTAATGTGATCTTCAGAAAAGTAGCAGTAAAGCCTTGGGGTGGTAACATTCTTATACATTTTCTCATAGAAATATCCCCATACATAGTGTTTTGTTATATAAGGCACGATGAATTGCAAATTAAAATGGTCGGCATAATTTCGTTATGTGGGCATACGTCTTTCGGTAAAACCATAATAAGCACATGTAGACAAATTACCTAAAATTTGGTGGGGCACAAAGCAATACCCATCGTGACTAAGTACATTTATAGGCTGTTGTGTATGAAGGTCAGTTCTGTCGCCGTCTGGACATTCATTCTCATCCAGGTCTCAGATCGAGCTTAATTGACTTTTTCATCTCCATTAGCACTTTCTCCGTATGTAAAAAGCGCCTTGTTTTATTAATAGCTTTTCAACTCTCTTCTAATAAAGCCTTGGGACGTTCTCCTCTCATCTAAAGTTACCGTGAAAAATTGCATGTAACCATTTCTTGTGTATTGGGCATCATCTGTAGGACAGGGCTTTTATAGTTTATTTATAGGCCCTCTAATAGCAGCTAAATTGAGCGTGCTTCTGTGTACTTTAAAATTATGACCAAATACGATCATCCCCCTTAGAAACGTCATTTTTCACTCATTTACAAGGTGACTTGTAGAAAAATCTCAATAATTGCTCAAATTGCAACGTGTCTGTTTAAAGAAAAGCCACTACTGCACTGTATATACGGAATGCTATATACAGTTCCTGCCTACAGTACATCTGTCACACGTTATTGTAATTCAATTGCTATAATGCATTTAATTTGCTGATAGAATTAGATGTTTAGAAAATATTGGAATGTGTTAAGGTCACTCTTTGAACTATTACTATGTTTAAATGTACTATTAAGTTGCACGCATGCCTTACTTACATTAACGTAACTTAAAGACTGCATGTAAACGTAGTATATAAGCATAAACCATCATATCATTTGCAAGTTTAAACATATATGATGACCTAATTCTACGGATTGGAAATTTTCTTTGTTATCAATTGAACTCACGTTTTAGATGTCTTCTTCTAAAATGTAGTTACACAACTAAAAAAATTCAGGGTTCCATCAGACCTGCAAAATTTAGCAAACCTGGAAAAGTCAGCTAAATTGTTTTATTTTGAAAAAGTCAGGGAAATTCAACAAGTCAATAACCGGTTTTTCATAGCTAGTTATTAGTTAGCCCAACAATCAAGAGGTGACAAGCAATTCTGTAAAAACAAATTTAAAAATACTAATCTAAATTTGGTGTTTCCTCGTGAAAATGTGTATCCTATCTACCGTTTATATTTGATAAGCCATAAATATAGTATTCCTTACATTGGCAGGTCACATTTCTGCGTTTTCAGGGGTCAGGGAAATTTGTTTTAAAACACGGACAACTCTGGGAAACGTCAGGGAAGTTGAGAATGCCATTTCTGTTGGAACCCTGAAATTGCAATTTACATGAAAAGCAAGTTTGTAAATCGTTTTGCGATTAAGCAACGTGGTTTCAGGCTTAGTTTATTGATCTTGGAATTTCAGAACTTCATATTCTGAAGAAGGAAAGATGTGAAGATGGCATTAAAATGGCGTAATGGATGCTTGCAATAGCACGTTGGTGTGAGGTTCAACCACTTCACGGTTAAACATCAACTGTACACATGTACTCCACTAACTTTCATCCATGTTTTGTTTATCGTCTAGCTATGTTGACAAAGCACTTGTTATGAACATGAGCGTTTTTAATTTTCATGCTTGCCGCCAGGTAATTTAACACGTCACATGTTGCCGAATTAAAGCTTAAATATTTGAGACACTTCATACATGTACAATATTACAAAAACTATCTATAAGATGGTACTAGTCTTAGAAGATTTCCTATACATCTTGGCATCACACTGAGGTTTTGAATGGGTTCACTAAAGTTGTTATTCTGCAGCTGGGCCTGAGATGGTCTTACAAGATCTATACGAATCACCCTGTAAACTTAGTACAAATACAGTTGGAAGGGAAACTGGAGATATCCAACCAAAGTGGAATCTTTCTCTATGTTATCAGGGTTCAAACTTCAGTTGCAAATTCAGGGTGTTGTAAATCACGATGTTTACCAGCAACTTTCACGTACAAATGCGTGGATCTTTATCAGATACAGTTTTAGGGTGTGGGTATTTGCAACTCCAAATTGTGGAATGAAAACAAGAAAATATGGGTCATGGGGTCTCGGATTTCCTAGCATTGTGAAAGGAGGTGGGCAGGAAAGACCATAGTGTAGTCAGCAAACATCGTATATTATAAGGCCTTTTCCTTTCAAAATATGTATGTACATTTGCCCCAACTTAAACTCGCGAATATGGACATTTTATTGAGCATGTCCAGTACATACGTTATCAAAAATGTACAGCCTTGTTTTGCTACATTTACTAGAAGAGTGAAAGACGATAGCAGGGGTTCCCCCAGACCTGGAAATCCTGGAAAAGTCAGGGATAAGTTAAGGAGAATGGATTTACTTTGAGAAAGTCGGAAATTCAAAAACACAATGATACATTTTACATACACTGTAGTAGTTATTGGCTACAGCATAAAAATGATGGGATGAAAAGCAATTCCGTTTAAATTGTATTCAAATGGCCAATTTCACAAAAATACTTATCTAAATTTGCTGTTTCCACACGAAAATTCGTTCTATTTCCTATTCAGTTGTAACGAACAATAAACGTAGCATTCCCATAATTAGCATATATCATATTTTTGCAGTTTCAGTGTCAGGGTAATTTGAATTACAAATTGGAACAGTCAGGGAAGTTGAAAATATGATCTCTGAGGGAACCTTGTATACATGTACAGTAGGTGGAGTAGTTTTGCTAAAATTGTTACCTCCGTATGCTCCTGTCCACATGTTGCACGTGTGCCATATTCTATTATGGGAGCTAGCCCCAGAGGCCATGTTATCCTTCTGTTTTCGATGACCATGCCATGTTTAGACAAGTAATTATTGAATGGATGAACTCCAAAACTTACCTTCCTCGCTTCTTGAGATTCTATGGGCTTTAGTAAATTTGGCTAGGGGAATCCTTTATTTTTAGCTTTTGCCCACACTGCCAGCTCTCCGAACAAACACTGCCATCAATTAGCACGAAATAAAAATAATTATCTTGGGCACCTTAATTTTCTGGTCGAAAGTATGGTCAGCGGGATGGACGAACAGCTGCGTGGTGGTCGGACAATTGAATAATTAGCAACTGGCCCAGCCCCAAAAATGCGTATATCTCCTAGAGGCATACACAAAATTAAAATTATCCGGCGATTTACGTAAGGGATGAAACAAAACCAACTTGGATGTAGAAGCCTAGCAACAGTGGGTTCCACTTCCAATTTTTCATGAATTTTTCATTAGGTCGGTGCCGTACATAAAATTAACCCAGCTTCAAAATTCCAATAGTAGACTACGTGGGACACCCTGCAATCCCCAATAGCAGTGAGAAAACATGACGTACGTGTGTTCTTCTTTTCTGACATTTCTGTATCTCTGTGTTGGTGCTTAATGTGGGTTAATAAATCAAATTGAAAATTCGATATGATCTTGGTCAGTCTTAGTTTCATAACACGCTTTCAATGGGCCAAATTCTTAAGTCGATTTCCCTGACTGCTTTTCACTAATGTCTCTGACTTTTGGCATGAAATTTAACATTGTTAGGCCATGGTAGGCTAACAGCATTTTCGTATTTTCCAATTATTGATCTACATGTATCTGTAACATACATGTACATGTACATGTCAATTTTTCAACACCGGAAAGTAAAAATGTATACGTTTTGTTTGTAGTTATAGTACATAGTTTACTAATGTTTTGTAGAAGTAATAAAAAATTTGAAATCGAATTCCCTGACCTTCCAACAAGTGGGAACTCTCCAAATTACACTATAGGTTGCAATTGAATGAAAATAGCAACATACTTTAATTTCTTTACAATAAAGTCGCATTTCAGTACATAATAACACGGTCAACTTCAGATAAGTACAATATGTTTCTCAAAACATTGGTAGGAAACTTTGTGAAACTCGTACATTGATCAAATTATGACAAAAGAATCTTATATACATTTATCAAACTTATCAAATTATGCACAACGAATTTTTATGTACAAAAAAGAGCACGAAAGTATGATGTTGATGTCCACCAGTGAGACTTCGCCAGAAATTTCAGGTGATGTTTGACAAAGATGCTGACATAATGCTTGAAAGTTTCCATACGATTGGGTCGTCCATTGTCAGTTGGCCAATCTGGAAATGTTGTCATCGGTCATTCTTGACCCATGGAATTCCCGAATTCCCATAGGAACCTAGTGTCCTCATCGGAAATCCCCAGTGACGCGTTTCCTAAAATTCCTTCTAGGTCGTTGGCTACCAAGGTCGCCACATATCCCCGAAAGCAGAATCCCTGGCATTTTTGCCACCAGATGGACACATGGCCTCCCTGCACAGGAAGTCAGGGCTGCCTCTTGTCCCCTCACGTGACAAATAGCCAGGACTTAACGAGGACTTGACACTGGAGCCCACTGAGGAGGCCATCATTAAAATGCTTCTTTCTGGGGTGGCGGCTTCTGGCAAATCTCTGTTTACAGAGGAGTCAGGTTGACCAGTGTACCAAAGATAGCTATTGGGCGGAATCTCGTAGCTTAAATGACCGGAAGTGAGGCGGCTGGGGACGGCCAGCGTCTCCGTGCGGGTCACTCTGGGTCCGGCAGGGGCGATGGCTGGTCTGGTCAAGATCTTAGCTCGATACCTGCTGGTCATCTTGGGTGGACTCGGTGAAGATGAAGGGCTGGTTGTTGTGGAAGTCACTGTAGAGCTGTCAGAGGACGAGTCTTCATCGTCCAAGTTGGATTTCCGGTCAGTTTCTGGCTGGACACGCTCTAAAGATTGCTCAAGGTGAGATCGAAGACGATCTTGCAGACTAACGTTCACTTTTTCTACTGTGGCCAAGTAACGAGTGACCTCTGACACGCACCCCAAATAACCATCTCGGTACTGACTGGAAGCAGATGTGTTGGCTGAAATTCGATAATGAAAACAATTGTTATTGTTCAGTTGTCTTCTTGTTTTTTTGGGAATTGGATTCACGCTCAGATTTTGATAATCAATTCGATCTATGGGACATTAAGTTAATAATAGCAGTTTTGATTTATCTATACGATCCAACAGGTTCTCTACTGGATTTGGTATTGCAATTTCCATAATTTTTCACTTTTTCATGATTTCAAAAAATGTTCAATGCCTATTGGAATATGGGGCCATAAATCACTATAGCCTAGTGATTTATGAAACATCCTCTACAACGATGAATTTTAATCCACATTTTTATTTTGTGAATAAGAGGCAAAAATTCTCATGACCCAAATGTACATTTCGTAACTTTTCAATGACTTCCATGACCTGAATTTCATTTCCTGTAGCGCCAGGACCAAGCCGGGCTTAATTTCGCATAAAACGAACTCGTATTAATTGAACAAAAGCAAGGATTAGCAGCCATTGTGCGTAATCACATTACTAACACCTTATGTCCAATATGCCCCAAATAAAATACATGTCTGGTTTGTCCATGGTGAAGGTTGCCAGGAATTTGTTCAGTGAACCTTGTTAAGATTAGCGCAAGATTAGGGCAAGTTCTTGGCATTCATCATCAGGTAGACATTTTTTTGAAATGACTCAATTGAGAAATTTTTCTAAAAAAAGAAACGTGGTTTTATGGTACGCCCATTTCACACACCTTTTTTAACAACTACACTTTAACACAAACTTGTCAAAGGTTAAGTTTGACCCTGATAGGGAACAGTAGCGATTACAAATTTATATACAGGGAACCTTCTGTATTTGAATTTTTTAAAAAATACGCGCCTTTATAGTATATTGCCCACATCATCCTAGGTATTCTGGCCCATAAAACTGTTTCATATCAAACAGCTTACATTTTAAGTGTGAAGTAGTTTTTTATAAAAAAAAGTTTAATTGCTGAGCAAAAACTATTTTTTTAACTTTCGTTTATAAACTACCGTTTTCGTACGCTGTCTAGTGAAACTACAGTACAGGCCTCGTAATCAACGCTGGGTAATGTTCCAGGACTGAACAATAGGGAAATTTGAAGAAAATATGCAAATGAATTTTTTTTGTTACAAAATTTGTTTACTGACCTTCTTTTCTTTGTTTTTGAATTCGCTCCAAATATCGCACGGCCATTTCTAGGATATCCGCTTTCTCAATTCTGCTCTGCTTGTAGCCCTGGAATTAACCAAACGATTTCGAAACATTAGATTTTCAGCAATTCGCATTTTCTAAAAATCAAATTTAATGAAATAGCAATTGAGATGCATTACCTTTTTCATTTTATTGGATAAAACCAAATTTTGCAATTCGTTCAAACTTCGATTGATCCTCGCCCTCCTTTTCTTCTCGACGAGGGGTTTTGAGCCCTAAAGCGAAAAGAAATTTGGTTAAATTAAAATTTGTGAAATTAAAATGCAGGCACATCGAGAAATTCAAAACAGTTAGGTTAGTTAGCATACCCGTCGAGTTTCACTTTTCGACACTTTTTGTTCTTCTTCTGGAGGCATATTCGAAGGCGAGTATATAGTAACGAACGATTGCGACTGCTGGTCAGTCAAAGGTATCCACTGATGTGACCTGCACGTGTGCCTCAGAATGTTGTACCACGCGCAAGAGGCGAGATGGGCGCACACACGTTTGGAGTTGACACTGGCTCGTGCCCAGAAGCAGCCAATAGGAGGCGGAGAGGTCACTGGTGCCCCCCTGCTTGACCCCGCCTAGCATTTCCAGGGAATTTTCAGGCCGATGGGATGGAAGCTGCAATCTGAGATGGGTGAAAGGTGTCTATTAAAAATTGCATTTTCGTAAGAATAGTGAAGGGTGCGAAGCAAAGGGGAGTTGAGGTACATTACAGAGCAAATTCGTTGTAAATACGACTCATGCAGCTTATGCTCGGTTTAATGAAGACAGCAAGGTTCAAAATATTTCAATGGATTTATTTTTCCGAAAATAGTTGACTCGTATACCGTTTATCTACCATTATGAACGTAAAACTTTTGAGTGTACTTTTCAAGAATCTTTTGTTGTGCACTTTTTGGTGCCAGTTTCTGTCGGCTACATGTCATGCTTGGTGACTAACATCCTGGAAAACCTGGAAACTTCAGGGAATATTACATTAAACCTGAAAACATCAGGGAGTTGTATTTCACGTTTGTTTGTTGTAATTCAGAGAAATCAGCACAATTCGATTGACTTGATAAACAATTCTATAAATCTCATAAAAGTCAGCATTTTGATAAACGTTTCGAGAGATTACACATATCGTTTATGGTGTTAACTTCTGTCAATATTTCTGAAATTTCCAAAATGATCTAAAACGGCATTATTGGTGTTCCAGGTTTTATAAAACAAAATCCCGCAAAAAATTCTTCCATTAGTATTATTTCAAAAGATAAAGCCATTTCATGGAAAATGTTTCAAAAAAAGCCATTATTTCTGGCAGAGTTTTTCAAAAAAATGTTCGTAAAATCCATCATTATAGGATAGCTTATTTAGTTATAGGATAGGATCAAAAAAAATTCGCTTATGGAGTATACCTGGAAAAGTGGAATGGTTATGCATGGTTATGACCGTAAAAATTTAAAATTATGGTTTTCAATAAATATTATTGTTGTACACTCGATGGCCGGTGCAAAGACGGTCCAAATAGTTACTGTCTGCTGTCATGGTAAACATGAGATTAGTTCGTTGGTGTGCCTGCCATCTGTAGGTGACTTTCACAAAATGGCCAGACCCGCCGCATTGCCTTATTAAATGAAGGCATGCTGGTTAATTATAATTTCTTTTTTTTCAGATTCATTATGCCTTTATTAAAAAAATCGCCCGAAGGGTCAGCAGATATGCTGACACTACATGAGGACCATATGATTCCACTGCTGGAGTCCAATTAGTCCTTAGCAAATTGTGGACGAAAATGCACCGAGTGAGTACTTATACGGATAGCTCCGAAATACTTTCTAGATTTTAATTAGTACGTTACTTAAGTTTGATAATTAAGCAAGGTTTATGATCGCCGATGAACTCCTGTAGCGGCACTACGTCGGTGGTATTTTTGGGTCTGACGTATTGTCCAACCTTACATGATATCTTACATCTACCGGTACTTAAACATTAAAAACATACAGAATATAGTAGCAAGCAGTGGACAAATGCTGAGTTTCCGAACACTTATTTCTCCAAACGTTCCTGATCACGCTAATTATCTTCGGCAAACACCGTATTAAAAAAGCTGCAATAATGTATATAAGAAAACATTATTATGTTTGCTGAAGAGGTGGTTAACTTCGAAGAAGAAAAAATATTTCTGAACTAAGAGCCATTTAAAAGGGACTTTATGCATGTATCTTGGCTGCTGTATATTGAACACCATGTTTTGAGAGACATTTTTGGAGAGACGTCAGATGTCAGAGGGTTGTGTCACCAGATGATTTATCATCAGTTTTCATTCCTAATTAAAATTGTGTCATCTAAGCAACGGTATGAGCATTCAACTCTTAATAGTCCATCAGTTGCAATTCGTTACTTCTGAACAGTGGTGTCGTATAATTCACAGGATTTGCATAGTGGTCTTATCGATGAATTTCTGGCGTTTTTTAAGGCTTAACAAGTAGGCATTAAGGCTACACTATTATATGGCTTAGCACCGAAATCCGGATACCGATATGTTGACGTCAGCAAAGTTCACCTGATTCAACGTCATCGACAGTTGACGTTTGCATCATATCCTCCTTGGTCCTTGTCCTTAGCTATTGACGTCATACTGTATATCGAAAGATCCGTAATCCTTGTAGGCACACAAAGCAACCAATACCATTTTTAAGAACAAATTTTGAATATGGCCTGTCTTACATCAATGATCGGTACGATCACTGATGTTCCATATGCATCAATATATCAGTACATGTACAAACTCGTATATTGAATCTTAATTCAACGTGTATTTTAATTTATCATAACCACAAACAACGAATTGAATTATCAAGCAAAATCCTTGACCTGAAGGAATGGGTTTCACGTAGAGAAAATTAGCTTGTGATAACAAATGATTTTATAGAATTGAGCAATCATCTTTTTGGGTGTTCTCCTCTCAATTATGGCTGATGGTGCGTCTTGCTGACCACCCGGGAGACCAAGGAAGTTGCTTTTTTGCTTACAAATACATATATACATGTACGTCTATATTGCACACTTGTACAGTATCTCATGAATAGTCAAAATCTGACAGATGACTGATAATCGTTCGAAACGTGGGATACGTGCTGCGTCGTATGCTAATGACGTCATCTTTTGACTACTGCCAGTGCATTTCCTCACGACGTAATCCACTATACTCCTAAGTACTTTCTAAATTATATTTAATAAGCAGCAACGAGTGTATAACAAATTGAGAAGTTAGTAGGTGGTCGTGGCTGGTGCTACGTGTACATGTTTGTGACTGATGTTGCAGAGCAACCATCTGTTGCTTGTTGCTACGCGGGGGGTCCGTACTGTTTAGCGCTCCTTGGAGCCATCCAGGCCCTTGTTATTCGTTGGACAATAAGGAGCAGGTAAGGCGTAAGAGAGCCAATTAAGACATTGAAGCCCATTCGCCATTCTTATTTCTAGTTTTTATACAAGGTGGTTTTAAACAATTGCGGGTTTGCACACACGTGGGAAGAGGCAGAAAGCACCTCGGGTGCCCACTTGGACAGCTAATAGGAGTGTAATTGGAACAAAATGAAAATTGAAGTTATAATTCAAGGGGATAATTTAATTGTCTAAAAGGCGGTTTTGGACATGATCATTATATCCAACCAGGACGATCATTACGGTTTAATTGAGCCGATATCTGAGATTTTGATGTAATAAGCCAGTGCAGAAATTGCTGTTGGGTTCTGCGCACATTTTCTCTGTTGGATGTATTGAATTCACATGCCTGTGTAAAAAATAATCATACATATAATAGCTTGGCAGCGTTAATTATACCTATACTGATTTTGAATTTGCCGCTCATCACGTGCGAGCGTTGATTCGCTGAACAGAGTCACGTGACGATGCGCGAGGAAGTGATGCATGTGAAAACCATGGCAACCATGGAACGTGAGATTCCAGATGGAAAGACGTTCTATATCCGAAAAATGTTTAGATGCATTTTTCAAGATGGTGTAAAATGCCAATCGCAAGCCAACTTTACAGTTTTATTTCAAGTAAGACTATCAATAGTAGGTAATTATTATATCGGTATTGCAAAAAACGAAGAATATAAGTTGTATTTTTGACGTTTTTCAAATACAGTTTAGCGTTGCCCAGCTTTGGGTCTGACGACTACAATGATTTCATCCCAATAAGTGAATGGTAAAAAAGTCTTTATACATAATGCAGACCTTGTTTATAGCGACATAAAGTATTAATTGCTTAAGTCAGCACGCCATTAAAAGGGCAATGATTCCGTCTTCCGATAAATATTTAGCATTTTCATGCCTCAGCATACGCGTATATACATGTATGTATTTGGCACCTAGGTGCGAAGCCCATGAAAGAGTTCATGTACCTAGGTCAAATGTTATTTCAATTCGTTCATACCCTATATAAGGGATGCAGGCTGAAGGGATGGTCTTCAGAGTTAAACTTGTCGAAGAGTATTTTAATTGCACCTGCAAATTGTCTTGACACAAATTATCCCCTCCGTGATCAGTAATTCCAATCGACCAGTTTTCAGTCTGTTACAGAGATTTTTTTTAAAAATCGATATCAGTTAACATGGATTGACTTATTGGCCTTGATTTAGTTAAATGGCCTCGTAAACTGCATGCAATTTTTAAAAACTTTGAAACGCAGGTGCATGTGTATTTCTGAGAGAAATTGAACAATTGCAGGATTTTTCTTGGTAGCAGTTTTACTGTAATTTATTTTTCACAGCATTTTGATATTTTCCGAAACCTGCACTGGTTTCATTGCAATAGCCAGCAATTTAAATGATAATTCAGAAAGCGCCGTAAATTGCGTATGTTTCTGTCTAAATTTCCGCATGTTTCCCATTTAATTCCACAGTAAACACCTCCGTTTCGAAGTTTCCAATATAAAATGTTGGCCCTTTATACTTGCATGTACATGTATATGAGTATCCTAAGTTTTTCAAATTTTAGTTATGTTTTTAGCTGAATATATACATGTATGCATCTGGAATTTATTAATGTGAGATTACAAATGCGGACTACACAACCTACCACAGGGTATTCAGTTACTGATTGTAGGGTACAGAGTGGAATTGAATTGAAAGTTGTTAGTTTTTTAATTTTCTTCTCTATTATCCTCATTTTCTAATAACAGGCCAAATTCCCCATCACTAAATGGATACTTAAATTAATACATGTATTCTTCATAATTTGTGGTCGATGCACTGATGTCCACCTACAGTACAATTGATGTGATGTCCAAGAAAGATTCAGGTGTGTTGTTTCATGGTTTGTTCTGGACGAACACCTGATCTTCTGCTTGTAAAATTGCACGTTTTCCCCAATACCCCACCCATCTTTTCGTCCCCTCATGCCCATTTTCAAAGGCAAGCCACCAACAAGTCAGGCTTTTATAACATTAATTCATTTGTGCTGAAAACGCTTTTGTCTCCGCCAAAATAAACTCCATTAACCGATTTAAAAGTTTGTTGGAGAAACCTTAATCCCATGCCCCATACACCGACTGGCACGTGTTACTTGGACATTTTCCCCAAATTTTGGTTTAAATCCTCCTTCCTGCCTCATTGCTCACGTTTCAATCACTTGCAGGTGTCGTGTGCAGGTGGATACACGATCGTGAGACTTAACTGCAAACTGAGCACGTTCTGAGCTTGACCATAGGAGGGTTCTAAACAATAGCTTCGAATAGAGAAACAGAAGGTTCATTTGACCATTTTAATAAAACTTCGAAGCTCAGAAAATGTAAGAAATGTAATGGTTTAAGAGATGCCAGCGAAACCTGACAGAACAGATGTTTGTTCAGTAGACTTTTCTCGGACACAGCTGCAGTTGTGGTCAACCACTCTGTCAAATCTAATATGTACTTACCTGTAAAATCTGATGAGATGGCCAAAGTTAAGCACACACGAATGGTACCACGGTGTCGAGACAGTTGATGTCCAGACACTAGATAGCCATTTTTAGAAAACCTCTGGCTAATGGCCCATCCGGTATAAGACCTTCCTGATTATTAGGGGCATTAAAAAGTCAAGTCCATGGCAGGAAAGTAAACCACTGACCACTGACCACTGTGTCTCGCGGGGAGACCATACTAGTGTTTATCGGAGTCAGTCTGGGTTTGCTTATCGATGAAGACAAGGAAAAGGGAGGGGCAGCTATCTTAACTGACCACCCAAATGCCCTTTGTCCGCAGGCAACGTCAGGCACGCGTTGTGCTTATCAGAAACATGGGCACCTTCAATGGCGAATACAAATTTGGCCAGTGTCCATCATGTTTGACCACTCGCTGTGGTTTTTTTTCTTCAATCATCCGAGCCCGGCTCCAACTGACTGACCACTTATTAGCCACCAACACGGTTAATTATTTTTGCTCCATTTGTTTGCTCGTTAGGATACCAAATGCTGCCTTCTTACAAATTTAGCCCACCCTGATGGCTCTGGAAATCATCTTTAACGACGTCTGCAATAATTGCACTAATTATGACAATTATGAAGACAGGGCGCTGGCTGCTTCGAAGAACTAATCATGCATTGGATTTTAAAATCTTCGCATGATATGTCAAGTGAAATTTTACATAAACGATGACAGCATCGATTAACCATTATGTTTGGGGATGGGTAATTCGGGTAGACTGATTTGTAAATTCCTAAACATTACAAAATGGATGAAATGTGATGACTTATTTGAAATGTTAGCATTGGATACCCGCAACTGTACTTCTACTACCTATATGATGTGGTAATTAACAAGCAAATATGCTCTATATGAAGTTTGCAAGTAGATTTGTAATTACAATATACCCATATTTCCCCAACCATGAGGTAATTTGGATATAACTACAGTATGTCTGCACCTGTGGAAAGTGAGTCCTATGCATTCAATCAAGTTGCCCCGCTACATTAAGTACATTCTCATCCATTAGAGATCAAATGTCATCACTCTGTTTAAAAATGTAATTTAATCTAATTACAACTGAAGATATTTTAGTGCAAAGTTTTGAGAGGACCAATTTTAGTTTCTTGCAAAATTTCGTACAGACAGATTTTAGTCTGCAACAGGTCTTTCACATTCGATATAGGTAGGCGACGAAGCACTATCATATCTCTCGTCTTTGAACGATTTTTTTTTTCAAATGTTCTTCAAACAGTTTGTCTCATGTAGGTCATTTGTACGTTCGATGTCCAAAAGCATGTGCTCACGTTAGTTAGCCTGTCCCAAACAATCAGGAAACGTGTTCCATCTTCCGGACGTCCAGCAGTGTCCTTTTGGCTGCAAACGAAGCCTCAGTGTTTAGGCCAACTGGACTGGGCATTTGGCGCTGGTCAATGGGGTGTAAAGACCATTAAAAAAGAGAGGGAAGAACGGTCAGTTTGTTCAAACTGTCAGAACAATGGAGACTGAATAAAATGGACGAGATTTTGGATGTTTGACATTTTGCGATTGGAGGATGTCTCGCTGTGCAGTACGGGGGAAATGGCGCCTCCTTGGGTCCAAGGGCCATGTGCGAAGCAGGGACCACTCGCTGGGTCACACGAGGAGTCGCGTGCAGCCATCGGACATCCCATGGTGCACCGCGGGACACCCACGTGAGACTACATTGGCCCCAACACGATATTTGTAGCCATTTTGTGCTGTCCAAATTGCGACGGCACGCCCTTGACCATTTATGGGTCATAAATCTCCCCCCAGGCCCACGTATTGGCACCGCAGATTTTTTTTTGGTTTCTGGACAGTGGCCGAGACAGGAAATTTAACTAAACATTTTCACTACACCATGCAGTGCTTGCATTTGGACTTTTTCTATACCCTGCTCATCTGTTTGAATTTTACAGTGCAAGTGTTTCCTAAAACGATGGAGAATTCTGTATCATGAAATCGATTCCAATAATCAAATAGGAATTACCATTACAAACGATATGCTGGTCTTTAATTGGTGTGACCAGTTCGAAAATGTTTGCTATTGTCTATTGACGATATGAAGTACAGTTTGTCAAACGGTATTTCATGGTGACTATCAAGCTGGAAAACCTGGAAACCACAGGGAATTTTATATAAAACCTGAAAAACGCAGGGAATTTTGAATTGAAAAACATGGAATTTTTCAGTATCAAAAATGCATTTTGAGTTTGTTCGTATAATTCCGAGAAACCAGCACAAAAATGATTGGCGTGATAATCGGTTCCAACATTTTGCCTGCGGCGCCCCTAAATTAAACTTACTTTTTGCATTATTGGTGATTTACTTTAAAAAAAATTAAATTGCCGTTAGTGTTGTCTTTGTTATTGATATTTCTGGAAAGCGTTTTCGAGAGTTTACATCTAAAATCCGTTATTTCTGGTAATTTTTAATTCAAGTTTCGTATATATGAAGTTAATTTCTATCAATACATGTATTAATATTTCTGAAGTTTTCAGCATGGTCTAAAACTGCATTATTGGCGGTCGTTACATAAAACATCCATAATCAATTTCTTTCACTATTATTATTGTTTCCAAAAAATAAACATTTCAAGGAATATTCACTAAAATCCATTATTTCTGGTATAGGTTTTCAAAGCAATGCTCGTAAAATTCATAATTGGGATATGTTTGTTCGGTAACGTTAACTAAATACCTATTGTTTGAAATGTGATTTTTCAAAAACTTTCGCATATGACGTTTCCTTATTATTATTACTAAATATTGTTTTAATTGAATTGTGGCACCTGTTTGAACCTGGAAAAATTAGAATATGATCCTGGAAAACCTGGCAAACTCAGGGAATTTATTTTTCAGAAATAAGTTGTCACCATGTATTCTGTATACTTTCACGCTTATTTTTAGCTGAAATTTGTATCCCGACAAATGGGGTAAAGTTCGAAATTTCCATTATTCCCAAAATCTTCTGCTGACCCCCAAGTAGTAAAAGTCCTCGTGCAACCCTTTTGGTTTCTTCACTAACTTCTTTGTAAATACTTAGTAGAAGCCATCCCGACATCTCTTCCAATTATTGCCAGTGGATGGCCAGTCACAAGTGACTGACCCCAGGTGCGACCAGGTCACTTCTCGCGCCCAATAATTAGACGCGGCTCATAAGAACCTACCTGAATAATCCGGTCACTAAAGGATGAGCATTTTTGTCAGAGGGCTTAACCTCTGCCCCAGTGGCATGTATGGGTAGGATGGGCTTATAAAGCAGTAAACTACGAAATTTAGCAAATATTGCCTACCTTTATTTCGTTGGGCCTATTTTTAGATTTTGCGGTTAGTCCTATATCTAAGTATATGCTCTTTCGAGCATCCACTCGTTTAAATGAGTTTAAAATGCATATATTTCTACTACATTGGAGACTAAGATTCACAATTCATTGATTCCTTTGTGTGCCACAACATTTACCATCGGGCATGTCCTTTCATTCAATACCGAAAATATTCAAAAACCCATTTTGAAGCAATTTTTGAAAACGATCTTGTGTTGAAATTGTGCTACATCAGAACCCTCACACCGATAGCATCACGTTTTATAGTAACATTTAAATACTGTAAGTGTTATTTTATTTATTCCAATTTAGTTTTGATATTCACCCTGAAATGCCTTTTTATTACATCTCCGTGTACAATTGTATACGCTTTTCTCTCTATGGGAAAGTTTATGACCCGCTATATAATTCCATACTGGGGAAAAATATAATTTTATATCGATATAAAATTGATGCAGAGCTTTTATAAATGTATATTTATTTCTTACGAATTTACACGTTAGAGTGAAACTTGCTGAAACTGAAACATTACTATAATCATTGTATTGCAAACTTTCTTTTGAAACTAGACTATAGTAACAATTTGAATTCTAAAGTCTTGTCCACACCTAAGAAACATGGTTTCTGGAAACAGATTTTCTCAACATGTTTCCACATTTCTAGCAAGGAAACATATTTGAGGGGGTTTTCCTTCAATATGTTTCCTAACACATGTTTCCTTGCTAGAAATTTTCTCTACCGCCCTGTTTTGAACGTTGTGAAATGAAATACCTCCTGTTCTCAAATCAATTCACAGAAGCGCTGTTACTTTCCAAACCAATGGTTTCAGTTTTAATCTTTTTTGTGTCATTATATTCAGAATATTTTCAATGGCGAGTCTTTCAAACGTACAATATTTTCAGGGCAATTTTGACCGAATCTTTTCTGAAAATTATTTAATCTTTCTGTAGTGATGTGTATTTAACTTTACATATAGCGCATGTATTTGATTTCTATCTCGTTTTGATGATTTACTGGGTTTCCAATTATCCAACTACATGTAATTTCATTTCCCAAAATTTTTGGATAATGAAACTTCATGCATTTTGTTTGGCTAAACGTTTATTGCGCATAATGCACAATTCGTAAAATTGCATGAACAGTACATGTTCAATTATCCACAGCGGATTAACCGGCATTCCAATTTATCCATACATGCACAACTATTGACCTAAATGATCTATTAATGTATATAGGTACATGTACATGTATATACGTTTATATTAATATTATATTTTCTGATAGGCGATAATTCCAAACTTCAGTAAGCAAATGTTTGTAACGATGATTACAGGAAATATTTATAGCATTGTAATTTAAGCTATTCACCTATTGTAGGTTTTGAAGTTTCTGCCAAAATTTATGAAATGATTTACTGCAAAGCACACAACTCTTTCATAACTTCAATAACACGCTGACCAAAAGGAGCTATAGGATTGTGGAAAGATGCAAACTTTGAAATTGATGCCAAAATTGTAATGGCGCTTCGTCACAACGATTCGATCCATGCAAAGAGTCTTACAGGCAAAATTGCCATCGATCGAATGGATGTGATGTCTTCTTAATAGCGGCATATTCAAAATGTTATATAGGAATTCTTGGTATCTTGGAAGTTAGTATCTTGGTAGTTATAAATGTACTTTACTTATATACATGAATAAGATGATCGATTATCAGCCATGTGACCTAGCGTTATTCTAAGCTTACGGACTTCACCCAGTGGCAAAATTGAAAATAGGATAAATCCGTAATGAGATAAATTATTATCTGTAGTTCTATAATGGACGCTATTCTTTGAAAATATTCAGCAAGTAGGGGTCAGCATATGACAAACATAACGATTTCTGTGCAGAGTGCAATTTCCAGTTACCGGCCCTATATTGCTTGAAATTACCAATTACTTCGACTAAATGTACAAAAAGTAAAACGCGCCACCTTTTACCCATTTAATTTGCATTTTTATATAGTTAACGTACACAGCAGGTTTCTATTCTAAAACTTGAACTTAAACCGGTACTAAAGCTTTCATAATGAGGTTCATGTATAATCTACGGTAACTCCAGATGTGCCACCAATCGATAGCATATACCATGTTTTACGATCTCAATTTCAAGGAAATTTATAATAATTTTCGAAACCTAATAAACTTTCATAATTGCTTATTACTTGACGTGGAATTTCGTTGAATATAGCAGTTGACAGGAATTTTTAAATTATAGAAGACATCTGCTGCTCATGATTTACTTTTGTCAACTTATGATAACCAATGGGTTTGATACCTTTCCTCATGTCGAAAGCAGTTTGAGCTTGTCCGAATCGCCTCTGGTGACAGTTTGTTATTATGACTAAATTGAACTTTTTATTGCTGTAAATATTGCTAATTATTTCTGCGAAATCCAGTTTAACCATAACGAACTTGCATGCCACCTGCATGCAATAATTGCAGTGAGAATGGGGCTCATATAGGCACTTGAGGCTCTTTGAGGAAAATATTAAGTCTTTTCTTTATTAACTTCATTATATGATATTTGGCATCTATTTTTTATAACCATAGAATTAACAAGAAATAGCCAGTTGAAGTAAATGCGTTTCCGTTGCAATACATTTTGGGCAGGCCTTACATTATGTCAACATTACGCTTAGCTAATTGATAGACGTTAAATTTCGAAATATTTTTCATTATATTGCAAAGACCTAACAAATCACATGAACATTTCTGAAAGATTATGCATTTTGTTGCCATACTCTTTGACTGAAATGTCAGTTTTTTTGTCCTGAACAATGTTTTTGTGATGGAAAAGCTACAACTCATATGAACTCATTTAAATTCAGAGATTGTTTTGGTCATCCCAGGCAGGATTTTTTTTCCTCAAATGCCCTTGCTTTAGATGACAAATCGAAGTTAATAATATGTTAATGATATTCCTAAGATATTTTAAAGGCTTTGAAAACGAGGTAAGGTTGAACTAACAGAAGGTGAATTGTAGGTCCGTCGTTCAATGCACCCTAAGAAATGTCCTCTTTCTCAACAATTGACGAAGAAATGGAGCGAGTTAAATAATTTGGGCATTCGCACTTTGCTCAAAAAAAATGTAAAATACGATTTCTAGTTACCTTCATTTCCTAATTACCGATGATACTACACTGTCCTTCTCGCCATTAATAACGCGAAACTAATATACGATACAGCGCGATAAGACAGTTTCCTTGTTATAAATTTTGAACTTTTTAAAGTGTCAATTTAAGTGAGTCTTGGGAACAATAGCATATAGAAATCTGGTAAAGTCTGCGCCACGTATCGCACTCGGTAAATGCATTAACATGTCAGACGCTTTCATGATGTTGATAGACGGTGCCATAGTAATTAAGTATAAGAAATGAAATAATGCCACTTATAATTTGTATGCATATCTTCCTTATATACTTTTTCATCTTCGTTTATTTCCCCTCAGTGCTTGTAAATCTGTTTCTCTGTACATGTATAAGTTTAATTTTAAAAGTAAATATGTAAAGAATTTGCATTTTGACATAGGGGAAATTACGTTGATGAAAAAACATCACATAGCCTGGTTTATTAGAGATTATTTTCGAGATAAAAAAGCTAAGATTAACCAAGTTAACCTAATTGTACGTTGATGACGATACCAAACAATCTCATTTGACATAAATGTTACTTTCGCCAATTAAATTTACACGTTCTTCAGCTATATAAAAGATAATGCAGTGTGAACATAATCGTATTTCTTCATCTTAATTAATTTGATACGATAATTACTTTGAATTTTCACATTTCGAATATATTGCTATTCAACGGGGTTCACCCAAGACCTGGAAAGTCAGGGAAATTAGAACGGTCTGTAAAAGTCAGGAAAAAGCCAGGAAAATAAAACAAATTGATAATCCATTTTACATACAGTAGCTAGTGATAATTGGTTAACAAAAAATGAAACTGTAAATTTAATTGTTGAAATTGCCAATTTCACGAAAATACTTATCTAAATTTGCTGTTTTCTTATGAAAATGCGTGTTCTACTTCCTGTTTAGATATAACAACCAATAAATAAAGCATTCCTTACATTGGCATACTATACAGTATGTCATATTTTTGCATTTACAGTCGTCAGGGTGCTTCTGCGAAAAAATTTTTCAAGGGAATGGTGAAGAAAAAACAAACTGCTATAGTGGAAAAAAACATTAAAACATGTACATGTAAATGATGCTGGCCACTTGGCCTGTTCAAGTTGATTTCACATGCTGCACACAAAGAAAACAAGTTTGAATGGAGGTACATGTGCATTATAAAAAAAACATGTTCGAATACCAAAGATTTCGGCTATATGCACCTCCCACTAGGCAACCCTTTATGTATCACTGAATTTAATCTTGGAGATGATCCGATATCGAAATATCTTTGTGTTCCCTATCGTTGGGGGCTTAATTAAAAATTGAGATTTGAACACACCTGCCCCAGGCTCCCGCCACAAACGATGCAAATTTGGCGATACCTATGTTTATTCAGGGAAGCCTGAATAATTTAATCCCCCTTCGAGGGTCTTTTTTGAATTTTTTGAATAGTCACTGATCGTCAATGAGTTTTTAGGCAGTACAAGCCACAAGGCTAGTGCATTGTATTGAGATTAAGCGGAGTATTGGGAACTCTGGGAAAAAATCTCGAGGGGGGTTTGCCAGCCATTGAATGGATTTCTTGCGTTGCACCATGGTTAAGCCATTCGGAAAATGTGGAGCAATCACATTGTGTGCGAAAAATCGTCTCAGTTAACGTTAAACGTGCCATCGATAGACTTTAAGCTTTTTTATTTCTAGTGATGTACATGCCGTGATCATGATGTACGTTACTAGATCCTAAGACAGTGTCTGAGGAGGAGGAGATGAGCAGAGGCTCCTTGCCATCTTCGTTACACTTTGCGATTTTTGGCGCAAAGATCCGTTACTAATATGAAAACTCGGGAGAACTTGCCGCCAGATTGAGTTATGATCGAGTCGGAATTTTGCGGGAAAAACGTCTGGAAACACCGCAAGTTTTCGGGATGGAACTTAGTGCTTTTTGCAATTTTTGCATTTGAAATTTAGCTTTTTTCCTGTGTAGCTTGGCGCAGGGACTGTATGCTTTCTGGCTTAGTTCGCTGCATTTCATCGCAGCGGTTGCATCCTAGCTGGTCTGTGGAAAAGTGAAATTTTTGACCAGATTTTTGGCCCGTTTTCTTGATAAACTTTCCGGAAGTGAAAGTTCAGCACGAAAGTTTGCCAAATTCCAAATGGCTCATCCTTAGTGCTGCATGCTGTCAAGACCATCAGTGACTCAAGGATTATTTCATTCCTGCAGGATTTTCTTGGCAAAGTGAAACACAATTAATTGAAATACCAACAACATCGACGTCTTCAATGTGCTCCTATTCCTAACCACCTGTTTCCCCCTTTTTTTTCCTCCGGTTTTTTGTTTTTGAAATTTTTGACCTTCGCAAATTTGGTTTCTGCTAAGAACAACATCGGGCTCCATGACCAAAGATCAACAACACTCTTTTAAGATGACCACCACCACGAATTGTGGCACTGACCGAGGGATGCCCCCTGCACCAGTACTCCAGTTAAGGTGAGCCACATGCACTATCTGGTTTTGCTGAAAAACTGGAAGATCAGTTTAGCAAAAAAAACTTGAAAGTATTTCGCGAAAACGGGCTCTGTCCAAATTGCCTTTTAAGCTTTAAAAGGCGCAAATTGAGAAATATGGCCCGCAGCCCCAGATGCGCAGAAAGGTCAATATCATCCGGGTAACGCACAATTAGATAATTTCCTCAGACTTTTAATTGCGCCTAATTGGTTTTTTTGTAGCTGAAAATACATGCGACTCGTAGGTTTTGCATGCGGTATGTCGGCTACCGAATCAAAGCTGACTTGGGTGAGGGCTGAATTGTGATTTGTGGGTATGCTTTCAATGAAAATTGAATTAGAGAGGCGGCATGATGTATGGCAAGCACCACCACCCTAAAATTGAACCTAAATATTACAGAAAGAACAATGAGTATTTCTTTATGAATTAACAGATCTTTCGTTGCCTACGATGATTTTGTAGGAAAGCACCTTAAACGCACCTTAAATACTCGAATACCAATCAATGAAATATGCTCTAACTAATAATAGAAAGAACAAGGAGTAGTTTTCGCGAAATAGCAGATCTTTCACAGTGATGCTTTTGTGGGAAAGAATTGTGCAAAAGTCTATATGGTCGAATACCAATCAAAGAAATGTTATCAAGATACATGACATTTTTAATTATAGTTATCAGCAATGGTATAATACTGTTGGATTGAGGCTTTCACCAACGAAATTCAAGATAAACCTCTAGTTAACTATATGGAAAAACATTTCGCCACAGAAAGTTAGCAGTTAACCAAGGGTTGCCAGGCGGAAACGTTAACGTAGCTAATAGGCAGGGTTAACCTATAGGTTTTCATTACAAATGGAGGATGAGTCAGGTGAACCTTGTGGTAAGAGTCCCTATAGTGAAATGGTGCAACATAATCCTACTAACTCTGTTTCACTTTGGGTTAAAATCCATCATTCGTAATAACATTTTTAGACATAACTGCCCTGAACTGAATTACTCAACGAAGAGGCAAACCAATGCTAAATTTTCAGGAAATACACTGTATATGTCAATATATAGGGACAGTCCTCAAGTAGAATAATTGTCCCACCCATGCACAATTATAATTCCACGTATACGTAATGCTAGAAAAGCTTATGAATTAAAATGGTTTGATAAAAAACGAATTGGATTACAGGAAAGCACAATAGTGTCCGGGATCAGGGACCAGCCATTATAATCGTATCTCATATTAATGCACATAAATAATTCCAGGAGATCGTAGTTTTTCTTGTTTATTCTAATGAAGCTGCTTGGTTTCTGCATAATTCATGGATGAGCAAAAATATTAGTTTATGATTTGAAATTATAATGCCATTATTTACATAAGCGTGGCAAATGCAACCATGACGGATTCGTTACTTCCTCGATGGCTGTTTGCATCAAACTACGGCTTGGATAATCGACGATCAACTTCTGCTTTGAAGTTTAAAACGATAGCCAGAAAGGTTTGATGTTGTCTTTTATGCAACCTGTCGTAATTGTTCAGCGACTCTCGTGAAATTAAAACTACAAATAATATTCAAACGACTTTATTCTAATTAACGTAGACCATTTTGAACAATTCCTTGTTGTGGTAAGTAATTTTATGCGCCACCAATTGGGCACTAATTTAGTTTGGGTAAATAAAATTGCATTTATTTCCTTGTTGCCTAAAATACTCTGACGAAAATTAAGCTTAAAATACTACTAATAAATTCGCATGCAAATATTTCGTTTACAATAAGTTTAAATTCATTCAATTCCAAAAATCGTACTGATCATTATTTGACGAATTTTATCTCCCTTAATTTCATGTTATAGATTGTCTTTGATAGGTTAACTTTCCATATTTTGATGCGATGTAAATACCTATTGCAAATGACTAAAAAAAATAGCAAAGCCATTAAATTTAACATCGTTTGATGCATCCAGTCAATATTGTCCTATTGATTGAAGGTTGTGAATTCAGACAGGATTTTTCAACATACATGTACCTTTTTTATGAACCTGATTTTGATAATCACGACTACGATGTTGTTCCAATCTGCTCTGTTTAATACATGCTCTAGGTCAACAGTTTACCTTTTGAATAGAACCGTTTTCAAAACAACTTATTATGGGTCAAAAGATTGTTCCTCGAAAAGGTGTACGCATCAGTAATTGCTACATGATTTTTTTATTTCCACGTTATAAAGATGTTGGTGTAATGGATTGCACTTGAGCTAAACAATGTAATAATGGTGGTAAAACGATGATCATAGTAGGTCATATAATAAACAGATCCTTTATTTCGTACAACTTTACCTGAAATTGTCACATAACTTCTCGAAGAAATTAGGGATGTCAGTTATTTCATTAAAATTAATTATGTACAGGGTGTTTCAGAAGTCATCGCCACAAATGAAATAGGTGGTAGTACTCATTAAAATAAGCACAAATGTTCTTAATAGCCTATAGGCTTGAAAACGGCCTATTCCCGAGATACAGGGGCCCTTTCCCTTAAATTAAACGTGTATTAAACATTCATTGGTTATCTGTAAATGGATTGGCGTTTATCCAAATGAAAAATGTGATTGGGGCCATCCATAAAATACGTATTATTAATATATTTTTATTTATAAACGTCAAAATGATTTCATATACAGATTAATTCTCATAATAAAA